>NQMI01000079.1:25896-40892 GCA_002270565.1 Stenocarpella maydis
GCAAGCAGTTACCCTAGACTTCGTGCAAGCAGTTACCCTAGACTTCGTGCAAGCAGTTACCCTAGACTTCGTGCAAGCAGTTACCCTAGACTTCGTGCAAGCAGTTACCCTAGACTTCGTGCAAGCAGTTACCCTAGACTTCGTGCAAGCAGTTACCCTAGACTTCGTGCAAGCAGTTACCCTAGACTTCGTGCAAGCAGTTACCCTAGACTTCGTGCAAGCAGTTACCCTAGACTTCGTGCAAGGAGTTACCCTAGACTTGCTAGTCAGGCGAATTTCGCTAAGTACGCCCAGTGCGTGCGCGACGCAAGATGAGTTTGGTGGCCGTGAGTCGATTATTTTGGTCTGCATTTGCACCTTAATTTCGGACCTCTGCATTACCCTCATTTCTTATCCAAACAGTATGTAACTTAATTCATTAGATAGCTTGATTTCTGAAGTTTACATATAGTTAATTTGGGCATTGCTATGGCTATGGTTGGCTGGTTGCTTGGAACCAAAGATAGTGTGTCGGAAGGGCGAATTTTCCGGCTTTTGCAAACTTGCACCAGAGCCTACCGCAGCGTGCCCGCGGGTGAGACGATGTCGGAGGGTATATAAGGAGGGCTTACAGAAGCCCAACTTAATTCAATACAAAGTTGTCCAGACCATTATCAATCGTCCCAATTCGCCTCAGAGCACCATACTGCGATCCTGTCGGAAAACACACGCTGAATTGTATGCTATTCTATAGTACATCTCTTAAGACCTATTTGCCCTTTTGATGGAGGTTCTTGGATTTCTTTTAGGTGATTCAGGCTTTGTTAAGCTTGTTCTTGTAAATTATCTTTCTGCTAGCTGATATATTGCCCTTAGTCTTTGCCTTAATGAAGTTTATTTAATGAAAAGAAAGCTTGTTAGTAAAAGGAGTAAGCATTAAAGGGATTATATGATAAGTGCTATTGTGCTTGGTATAGTTATAGTATCTAAAACTAGTATTTCCTACTATATTATAATATGCAATAGAATTAGAATGGCTAGATATAGCGCTATTGATATAATGATTGTAAGAGATTTTATGCTTATTGCCCTAAGAAAGACAATTACTAAGCCTCTTCATCTTCTTTTTAATATGCTTTATAGTATGGGTAAACTTCTCAAGCTCTTTCTTCTCTACTGCTATTTAAGTGAGTTGGGCCTGGGCTTCCTCTAAAGCTAGATGGGTTAACTATAAGTTTAAGAATATGGAAATAGAGATTGCTACTTACTTATAGAAGGCTTCTTGGAGTTGTTGGTTCTCTGATGCTTATGAGTACTGGAAGTAGTCTTAGAGTTATCTCTAGTAGTATGCCCTAAAGATCGCTTTTAAGGCGGGCTAGTAGCTCCTAGGTATATAGGAATCTGATTCTTGGATGATGGCAGACTATTTCTTGCTCTCTAATGCTTATTTATAGCGCGCCTATGCTTCCAATCCTTACGTTGATTATTATGATAAGCCTGGTCTTTAATGCCTAAGGGGTGATCCTCTTCCTCTTTAGTATTATTAGAAATTCTATTATAAGGAGGACTAATGGGCTTATAGTTTTTAGAATTTATATTTTGAAGTACTTTAGCTATAGTCTTGGTTGATAAGGATGCTATATATTCGGATTAATGCGCTCTAGTAAAGGAAACCCCATAAGTGTTGGAAACCTATTTTATAGGTATGGAAATATTACTGCTTTTTATATTGATATTTTTAGACTTACTTCCTCTAGCGGTTACCTGATTCTAATAAGTTTGGTTTCCCTTAAAGATATTCTTTATTTGAGTAATTACGGGAATCTCTTTAAATAAAGCCTTAAAACTAGGAAGCTAAGGAGTGGGGTTCTTGGACTTGGATAAATGCTCTAGCAAGCTTAAAAGGAGGGTAGTATTAATAGCTGGACCTATGGATTGAGAAATAATTAAGGACTAAAGGTTAGATGGGCTAGGAGCACTAGTATGCTCTACATTCACGTTCTGAAGCTCGTTTAGATCCTCAGCATTATAAGGAGACTTATATATGGAGCCCTAAGGGCCCCTGATGGGATTGACTTGAATATTGGGATTGATATGCCTATGTGTAATGGAGATTAAGGATATACGCTTGAAATCAGCCTTTTCGGATGAGGACTGGTGAGTGGATGCCTGGGTGCCTGAGATGGAGCGCAGGTTGTAACCCTAGGCAGGTTTTGGTTGGGGCATCTTAATGAGCTTAGAAAAGGTGTTCTAAAATGAAAAAGGTGGTATGTTGTAGGGTTAGAATTATGAAAAAAGTCTGAATTTAAGCTCTAACTAATTATTTTTGGATGCGTTATGGAGATATAGAAGCTTAAAGGTGGGTTTCTAAGGTGTGTTGTGGGATAGAAATGCAGGAAGGGTGGCTAATAGGAGGACTGGGACTTTCTTGCAGGTGTAAATGCATGGGCTATCTGGCTACTGGTAAAATCGGGGCAGCTATATGCTTTAAATAAGCCTGCAGCTGGGGGGTGTGTTGAATAGAATGCCGCCTCTAACCTTGAAACTAAGCGTGTCCTGTGCTTATAAAAGCTTCTTTCATTTGTTTTGTTCTTTCCTAGAAACTTAGACCTTAAGGCGAGTTTACTTCTACGAATTCAGTGTGCTTAGGACAAATAACCGTTCCACAAATTCATCACTGCCCTTAGACGAGATCTTGCCCTCGCATATGCATACTTGGGCCGCTACTCCGAAGCGGAGTCTATGCAAAACAAAGTCGATGAAGACATTGGAAAGGCTCGCTCATCGGCTGCCATTGACAGCGAGTTTATGACTCACTCGGTCAACTTTGTTCGCGCGACTTTGGATATGCTGTGGGGAGACATTTCTGAGGCCTTCCAAGTTTCAGAGTCATCGCGTCTCGGATTACAAGCGCAATTGGGAAAATATCACTTCCAGACGCTTGAATCTGCGAGCCTCGGTGTCCGCATACTGGCATTCTTGTCCGACTTTGACAAGGCTCATCCGCGCTGTGATGGGCTGATTGGAGATATGACACGGGATTTGGGTCCCAACCACCCCCTGACGTTAGGAGCTGTAGACATTCTGGTATATATCCTGCGGTCCAAGTCTCGGTTTGCCGAAGCTCTGGAAACAGCCAGGACCCTGTGCAGTCGAGCGGAAACCCATCTTGGAAACGAGCACCCACAGACACTGCGTGCCGAAAGCCAACTTGCACCTACCCACTTCGAGCTTGGCAATTATAAAACAGCACTGAAGACAATGGGGTCTGCCGCCCCGGTTGTTTATAGAGGCCCAAACTTCGACAAAACACGGCCCCATGTTCTCGAGTATTATTACCTCAAGGCACGAGTACTGACCAAGGCCTAAAGCCCACAGCAGGCACTGCGGCTTGCCATGAGCACACTGGAGGAAAAAATGGTGCTATACCACCAGCCGGCAGCCAAACGTAAATCCCAGAGGACCGGACTTTTGTCCAGACCCCTGTCACCAACGTTTAAGGACAGTAAAAAACGCGATGACACAGGTACCGCTGACTCGCTTTGGAAGGGCATAGAACAAAATCCAGACAACAGAGACTGGAACCCTGCACTTGTACCTACTCTTGAGTTGGTTGCACAGATTCTAAGCCAGAAACCGGGCCATCCTGATTCTGGGAGAATGATGGAGGTTTTCGTAAACTACCGACGGGAGAAACTTGGCCAAGCCCACGTGGACACGTTGAGGTCAGAGCACCTTCTAGTCTTGACTGTCCGGACCGACGACTCCAGAGAGGACAATCTGGAGTACGCCAGCGACGCCTTATTTGCCGTGTGGGATCAGCTCAGAACAAAGTTTGGCCAATCCCACCCAATGACACTTTCGGTGGAGCGAGACATCGTTATCACTGACTGTATGCGCTCGGCGTGGGAGGAGGGCGTGCCTGCACGACGAATCAATGAGGATTTGCTCGGATGGGTGATTCTTCCTTTTCCCGATGTCCTGGATGAGAATGCTATGGGTCATAGCCTGACTCTATCGCAGTGGGAAGATTTGGAGTTTGTCTCTGAAAAGATATTGAAGTCTCCGGAGCCCCAATTAGGGAAGTGGCACCCCGGAACTTTGGAATAGCTTTTATAGCTTTTGCAGGTACGGTCAGTTCTCAAGTTCATGCTCATGAAAAGTCCTAGACCACGGATATACGCAGATGTGAAGACAATATGGACGGTCTCCGAGAAAGACTGGATAGTCCGAATGTGGTCTAGGAGCGGCCCCACGAAGCAGCATGGATGAGAAGATTATCTTCGGGATTTCATTATGCCCTGGATAGCCAGGCAGAAGTGGTTCAGGCCCGGCTGCCTGAGAGCGAGGGAAGAAAGACGCCGAAATGCATGCGATGTAAGCATGCAGTGTGGTCCTTTGTGACAGGAAGAACGAATGATTTCTATATTTTCCCGTGCTATTCTCTCGATGGATAGGGGTTATATAACGATACTGGTTTTGTGTTTCTGTGTTTCTCTTGGCCCGGGGAGAACATACGGCTCTCATTTCAAGTTCCACCCAAAACAATACTCACTTCCAATTGCAGTCTAACAACCTTTAAATAAAATTGTGGATACAAAGTTCTCGTCTTGGAGTCTCATAAGTACCTTTGGATACTCACGTTTAATACGGTGGGTGTAATGTTGCCTGATGATGATTGTGACTATCTCACAGATTTTGCTGCCTTAAATGAGAAAAATTGATAGTTTGATGCATATGGACTCCGAGAGGCCGATTCCATATCCGGATATGTGATCACTCTAACAGCTCCAGTGGTTATTCAGACGCGTAATAAATACCCTCTAGCCATGTATTGTAGTCACTGATGCGACAATCCGCGCTGATGTATCTGATAAAGCAGTTGCAAGACAACTGTGATAATAAGTCTTGTTCATAATTACAGTTTCCCGTATAGTGCCTTAATTAAGTATGGAAGATCAAAGCAATATCCATTGGTAAGACCACAGTTGTGCATGAAGGATCAGTCGTGTTGTCATTTCCTGAGCTTTGTTGCGTACCTGGGTTATTGTAAGAACAGAAGAAGGAGTCTGTGCTTGAGACCTAAGGAAATGCGATTATTGGCATCCATTATAGATGTTTACCAAAGCTCCCCTACTTGAGAAAATACTGACTTGACCTGGGGTACTAGGGAGAACCGCTTATTGGCGAGGACCTGGATGATTGAGTTTGTTGACTATTATGGTGAGCTGTAAAGTCTCAACGTTACCGCTCCTGTTAATATCAAACAGCTGGAAGAGGCCTATCTCCTCTCTAAGGTTAAACTTATTGGTCGATAGGGCCGGCGCGCTGGAGTTGAACCGGTTGATGGAGAAGGCGTTGCTCGAGAGCTAGTAATAGATATCGGTCCTCTCATTCTCACTAGCTAGGATCTGAAAGCCCACACGGAGGCCATTCTCCCGGGCTGATACGGGGAAGGTGATGTTGGCCGATAGGACAAAGAAGCACGACGAGGGCGAACTGGCAAAGGGGACCTCGGACGATAGGTCGTCGAAAACGACGTTGTCGACGTAGCCGACCGACAGCTCGCGCGGGAGGCACATGGCGCTCGTCCAGTTCTGCGCCGTGGCTGCGTATAACGTTAGGCCCCACGGGCTCTTATATCCCGCCGGGGCGGAGGACATAATACCGGACGCGCAGTTACCATTGCGCCTGAACTGGCCGCCCCACAACGAGACATTGCGCACGTTGGCGTCCCACTCGGTAGAACACTCGGCGCCGATAAGGTGGGACAGCTCGCCACAAGCCTAAAGGAAGCCCCTCCATACGCCCAAAGGAAGCCTCTTCACGCGCCCAGAGGGAGGACCTTTAAAGGGGCGCGTGGAGGGGCGTGGAGGGGCAAAGAGGGTACTGGGTGCGCCCAAACAAAAAGCTGGGTACGTGAACCATGACCGCCAGATCTGGTATTAACTTTTTTTTGGGTCATGTGACCAGATCTGGTAACAACTTTTTTGGTGCCACACCTGGGGTGGGGGGAGGGGGCCACGACGCGCGACGCGCCTGGCCCCGCACGTCCTGGCTGGCCCGTGCGTACCGCTGCAAGCTCCTCAGCTTTGTGTTATGATCACACCAAACCTTTATGGGGTTCAGTAGGTAACCTGTAGGGTTTATGTTAGCAGAGCGGCGCAGAGGCGGCACGTAACTGAGTTGCAGTATACAAAGACAGTATTCACGAAGAGGGTATGATCATAAGCTATAAGGCTATCCAGTTAGTAAGACTAAATACTTAGATTGATGACTAAAGAGTCTGTTCTATAAGAGCTATCTACTATAGTAATAACCATATCCATATATATATATTCAAACTCTTCATTCATAATCAACAGAGTCAACAATAATTCTATCTATAGAGTATTAATCAATGGAATCAATGGCGATTCCATCAATTAAGAAAGGTCCTCAACCCTAACCCTATTCTAGCGCATCCCGTTATCTTGTGCCTACAAGGTTGCATCATAGCAGTTAGTCCTAGCTATTCTAGATCCTGGGTTAGCATCATATTAGTTCGTAATACTATCTCCCTTCTTCTACTTTTATCCTTAAAAGTATTCCATAAGTTACCTTTGCTCGTTCATACTTGCTATCACACCTTCCTAATTCATCATATCATTCAGAATCACAAAATCTCATCCGATAAAATTGTTTTCCATTGCTGAGCACAAAACCGCTATCTTGGCTACTATTACTTTAAGGAGCAGCATCACTTCCATGCCTTATTCTAACTACAAAAAATATAATCTAATTAAGGACTGCAAGGTTGCCAACTCCAAGTCTACTCACTATTGGACCTATATTTGTCTTAATCTATCAAACTATAATATCTGGGGTCTCACTCCTAACTAACTAAACAAGGTCACTTAGAAATATCGCCTATTAGAGGAAGAGTTGGAAGCTATCAAAGAAGAGGCTCAATAGTTAAACGTGAAGATTTTACGGCTTTACAAGCAGAAGCAGAAATAGTTTAAAAAGATAATACATACGGTTTATTAAGGCATCAATAATGTAGACGAGCTAGAGCGGGTGGAAAGGGAGGAGGCTGGGCTAAATAGAGGCGGATTACCGAGTAATCTACTAAAGTTACGCCTCACAATTCCATAGAGGAGGCTGGTAGAATGGTAGTATAGGAGGCATAGTTGCATTCTAAGGGTAAGGTAGGGGTTTTTAATTAGAGTATAATAGTAGATAAGAATACTGATTGGTTAAAGCTACTAGATATTAATTTAGAGGGAAATATACTTATAAGTAGCTCTTGTAGTATTTAAAGTTCTAATTGGTTAAGTTTCTTAAGTTATTTAATAGGTCTAGTAGATTCTTATAGTCAATTAAGTAAGGTTATTCTATACCAGATCGGGTATATTTTCATAGTACATTAGATTTTTCTCTAGTTCCCATATATTCTCGCTTAAATTATAGCCTTTCCATTTAATAAGGTACTCTATTATTTATTAGTATTATCTTAAGTTCATAATTATTTCTACCTTATACTCTTTATTATATTTATTAATAATCTTAATCTATATTTCAAGTTTTAAATTTTATAATGCTGGTTCTAATAATAAAATATAAAAAACTAAGTATTATCTTATTCCTTAAGGTAATAAAAGTCTATAGTTAATATCTAAGAGTTTCTCTAAAATTCTAAAGGGGCTGATTTTCTTATAGTTAAGTTTATCACTAGGCCGCTTAATTTTAATATTTCATTATATAAGGTAGACTTTATCTCCCTTCTTAAGAATTAATCCCTTAATTCTTTTCTAGTTTCTATATTTAATTATTTATTTCTATATAAAAAATAGTTTTTCCTAAATATCTTATTGGTGTTATGAACCCGCCCCCATCGGCTGATGACTTCCGCAGAAGACAACCCCGCAGGCCATGGGCCAGCTCCCAAAACGTTCCCCCACCTGATCCAAGCAGTGAGCCACCCCGCTCGGGTTAGGGTCAGGAACCCACCAAGAATCGATGGGATCTGTGTCGACTCCATCGAGCAACACCTAGTCGACAGACTCACCATCGATCCTATTGAGCCACTGAAGAGTCGGAACATATATACGGACATTGTCGTCACCAACAGTAGATAGCTTTCATAGAACAGACTCTTCAGTCGTTGTTAAACGGAAACAGTCGAATTCGACCAACTACGCCCAGTGCGTGCGTGACGGGAGATGACTTGTATGGCCGTGAGTTGATTTTTTAGGGTATATAACTACCCCGACTTTGAACCTCTGCATCAGACTTATTTCTTGCCCGAATTCTTTGTCAAGTGAACCAATCAGAAGGCTAGCTTCTAATATATATCTGTATGTATTTTTATAGGCGTATGGGTTAGGTTTGTTGGGTTATTCGGGGTTAAAGTAGGTTGGTTTTTGACTAGATTCTTCGTCATTTGCAAACTTGCACCAGAGCCACCCGCAGCGTGCTGCGGGGTGAGACGATGTCGGAGGGTATATGAGGAGGGCTTACGGAAGCCCACTCAAAATCAGTACCAGATAGCAACAAGCAATCNCAAGTTTTCCAACCAGTACTCTGCAGCCCCCTGAACCACTTCGATCCAGTATCGTACGTTCCAACAGTCGTCAATCTAAGTATTCAGTTCACCTACTGGATAGCCTCACAGCTAGTGATCATTGTCAGTCAAAACGAATATTGCTCAACCACCGCATCGCAACGTATTCAGAACATAAACCCTTGATCTCTCAGGTCTTAAGGAACTCGGAACCCTCTGACCATTACAATTGGATTTATTTAATCTATATTGCTTTTCATTCCGCTGGTTCTGCTAGCATGGTATCTAGTAGTAACTTATAGTATGCCTAAGGCTTATATCTATAGAGTATAAAGAATGGTAACTGTTTAGTTATACTAGAGGTTGCACTATTATAGGCAAATTAAACTAGTAGTAGTCATTTAACCTAATTATTCTATCATTAGTTAATATAGTATTAAAGGTATTATTCTATAATCTAGTTAATTTATTCTATCTATCTATCTATCTATCTATAGATATACTATTATTAAGAGTTTATATTTTGCTTCAAGTTATTTTATTAATAACTTCCAGAAGTTTAATATGAAGAGCTTATCTCTATTTAAGATAATTTCATATAGTATTTTATATATATATATATTTAGTTTTATTGAGAAATAATAGTGCAGCCCCTAACAGTCTATAATGTACCCTTTTATTAGTATTTTTAGCAAAAAAGTACCTACTGATCCACTCACTAATACGGTCCACTCACTGGTAAACTACGTTATATATATTATAATTATACATATATATATTTCTGATGAATTTGTGCTATAAAATAGCATTCAGTTCAGCGTGTGTTTCGGCAGGGTCGCAGTGTGGTGCTCTGAGGCGAATTGGGACGATTGACAATGGTCTGGACAACTTTGTATTGAATTAAGTTGGGCTTCTGTAAGCCCTCCTTATATACCCTCCGACGTCGTCTCACCCCTGGGCACGCTGCGGTCGGCTCTGGTGCAAATTTGCAAATGCCGGAAAATTCGCCCTTCCAACACACCATCTTTGGTTCCAAGCAGCCAGCCAACCATAGCCCTAGCAATGCCCAAATTAAGTACATACAAACTTCAGAAATCAGGCTATCCAATGCACTAAGTCATATACTTTTTGGGTAAGAAATAAGGGTAATGCAGAGGTCTGAATTAAGGTGCAAATGCAGGCCAAAATAATCGACTCACGGCCACCAAACTCATCTTGCGTCGCGCACGCACTGGGCGTACTTAGCGAAATTCGCCTGACTCGCAAGTCTAGGGTAACTCCTTGCTAGGAAGTCTAGGGTAACTCCTTACAACGAAGTCTAGGGTAACTCCTTGCACGGAGTACCAACGCCCTGCTGAGCGGTTCCGTTTAACAGCTTCAACCCGCTAGTTCTTATAGCTTCGAAGTTTAGGGTGATAGGAGAGGAATTGCCTTAGCCACTTCCTCCCTAGTGGAGGGCGATTCTCATAAGGGAAGGCAAGGCGGGCTATAAGGGCCTTTATTTCCAATTAAGTTAACCCAAGGCCTAGGCTACTTTAATTAATAATAAATAGTAATAATTCGTCCTCCTGATAGTCAAAAAGATACCTCCAAGGGTTGGCAGCTTCATAATAAATAGTAACGCCCGTATGGTAACGATGAAGTGTTAATATAGGTATAAACTATAGCCTAGAGGCAGCCTTTAAAGATATACCGTTAGCTATCGCTAAAAGGGCGTCATAAATATCAGCTTCTGTATATTGCTTCGTAATGGTCTAGTTGAGTTATAAAAGAAGTTTGGTAATAAGAAAAAAAATCACTCGTTGAGGAATTAAAGTTTTTTATAGGGGGGGTACCAGACGCGAACATCGCGTCACGCGTATGTAGGGGGGGCCGGAACAGGGGGGGGCCGAATGTGGGCCACCCACGTTACTGTAGTCCTAGCCGGCCCAGAATACCTGGGTATGCTCTCTACACTACTCCAAGAGAAAAGTCTTCACATGTTTGCTGTCTGCAAGGTTTCAGGCAACAAAGACGGTGCTGAGACAACGTTGCACACGCACATCTGCCCACTCCGCAAGTTTCATGCCTTAGGCATAGCAATAGTAAAGGACAGCTAAATATTATCACTAGTCCTATTAAACAGCTTACCTTATAAATAATTTCTCTATTTATTTTAGCTTCAGTGTTTATAATTTTATTATGTATATTAAAAATAATATTAGAAATAAATAAAATGAAAATAATATATATTATATTTACGTTATTTAATAATATAATAAAGTTTAAAATAGTTATATTTGTAAAAAGAAATTTAATATTAAATTAAATATTTTTAATATAATATATTTAAATATTAATTATTATATCTTCATTAAGACTTTCATTAAAATAAACTTTTAATATGATTATTATTAAAAGGTTTAAGTCCTTAAGGTTATCTTTAAAGTTAAAGTATATTTATAAGTACTAAGAGCTAATTCTTTATATATAAAAGCCTAAGCCTTGATACTTAAGTTAATTAATAATTTTATAATAGCTAGTAGTACTTATACTTATCTGCCCCTTTAGGAAAAACTATATAAGGCTAAGAATATAGAAAACCTAGGATAAAAGCTAAAATATTAAGTATTACCTTATATTTAGTTATTTAAGTTATCTCTAAACTAATAAATATAGCTATTATTAATTAAGCGCCTAAGGCTTTAAAAGGGCGCTATTAATATTTATAAATAAAAGAAAAAAATATTAGTAGGAGTTAAACTTATAGACCTTATATTTATTATTATATAATAGCTAACCTAATACTTTATTAATATATTATAATATTATATAGATATATATATATTATATTTTTATAGCTTTATTGAAAGAGTTTTTGAAATTTATAAATAAAATATGATTAAGGTTTTAGGGTTAAATAATAAGAATAAATATTTATTTATTTTTAAAGAAATCCTGTTTTTAGCTAGGAGTGGTATATATACACCTGTGGAACGGTATAATTCAAGCGTTAGTGGTTTAGCGGTAAAATCCATCGTTGCCATCGATGGGCCCCCGGTTCGACTCCGGGCTAACGCACGAATGTTTTTTTTAATTTTGCTCATCTTAAATACAAAGATCGTTAGAGTCCCTACTTAATATTATAAGAAACCGACTGCACTATAAGTAGCGACACCAGGAATAAATGCAGATGGGAGTCATAGGGCTGAGCTAACATTTTAAGGATCTGAAAGGTAAGAAATATACCGGGCGTAAGTAAGGCGTAAAGGTGATTATTATAAACTCTGCAGCCTTATATAGCCAGTTTATAACTTCTAGTTTTATCTTTCAGTTTAGGAAAGTTATTAAAACCTCTGTCTTAATTTAATATAAATCATTAAATCTAAAAAAGTTTCTTAAAATTTAAAATAAATTTAGAACAAAAATTGATTTTGAAAAAGAATTAATCTTTTAATAAAAAGGTATTTTATAAAGAAGTCTTCCTTTTAAACATAATTACTTCTTAATTTTCATATAACGATTCTTTATTTTAAAATACCAGGTACGTAAAACCAATTATTTTATTGAGTTTAATTTTAATTTAAATACTTTGAGCCTATAAACAGTCTTAAAAGTATAAGAAATCATTAAATATTAAAGTAGTATTAAAGGTCAAAAGTTTTAAAGAGAAAAGCATCTTCTCTATTTTATAATATATACACTCCCCGTTTTATAATATATATCCTGCTCTTTTTACAATATATACCTTTTTTTAAATATATATCCTCCTTTGATGAAAAGAAATATACTTGAAAGAAGAAATAATTACAAAATAAAGATTTTTATAAAAATAAAAAAATAAAGAAAATGAATATTAAATAACTAATTAATAACCTTAGAGGAGAGGTATTAATAGGTATAAAAGATCTAAAAGACCCTTTTTAATATAAAGACTTTTAGTAATTCATAAGGGTTATAATAAATATCTTTATTCCTTATTAAAACTGGGTATAGAAGCCCTCTGGGAGGCAAGGGGCCCTTCTTTTCCTTTTAAAATGTGAGAGGCTTTCTAAAAAGAAGGCCTTGAAGGAAGGGGCCTTCTAAAGGGTAGTAGGTCTTATAAGAATAAAGGGGGCCTTTTAAAAGGAAAGAAAAGATTTAAAAAAGAAGGAATATAAGTCTAAAAAAGCCTATATATACTTCCCTTTATCTTATTCTAGATTTATATTTAATCTTATATTTATATTAAATGTGATGATAAAGAATATATTATATAAATTTACTTGAAATGTATTTTGAAATATAATCCTAAAAACCATACTTTTAGGCAGGTTAAAGTACTTATATTGTTCCGGGGTCTAGGGGAACCGGCATGTTTCGGAATCCGGAGGAAAACCAGCCTTGGCATCCCCCCCCCCCTCCAAGACTATAAGAAGGGGCCTTCCTGCGTTGCTTTTGAGAAATTTCTAGTCCTAGAGAATTAATCTTTTTATACCCTGTGAATTTGTATCTGTTAGATATATATGTGTATACTGTGAAACTATTTCTTATGCGCTCTTTTTCTGCCTCTCCTTTTTGGCACCCTCTATTCCCCTTATAACTCTCCTATTGCGTTAGGGGCTCCTCTTCTTGTCTTCTATGCTCCTCTTGGGGTGGTTGCTTGATTAGGGCTCTAGCAGAACGTGTGCCTTTTTGTGTGTGTGGAGGTTTTGTCCTCTCGCTCTCTCTTTTGGGCCCGTTTTCACTAGTATCTGCCCCATGAATCAAACATGGGTTTCTTTAGCTAATAAGGTTTCTTCAGCCATTATAAAGTTCCTTAGCTTTTAGGCCTGGATTTCCTATTTTATTTATGAGGTTATTAGCTACTTTAGGGGAGTAAATCTTTATACTTCTAATACCATTTGATTCTAATTAGAGCTATAGCGCCCTCTTACTCTTAATAGAGGATTTTGCTATTATATAAAGGCTAGATTTACCCTCCTAAGTTGCTTATAGTTGACCCAGTGGCGATAGGAGCAGGTATATGCAAGGCTGGTCTAATCTCTATACCAAGCTAACTCCATTACCTTAGCTATATCTTAGACCCCCTCCTAGTATACCTAATTTAGTAGTGAAGTATGAAACCTCTAGCCTAGCTATATATTCTTAGAAAAGCTACTAAGGGATTTATATCCTTAGGCCTCAAAAATTCATTCTAATTAGATTTAATAGCATCTAATTGGAGCTTATTTCCTTATAAGGGATATAAAGAACTAATATTAAGAAGGTTTGGTGGATCCTAACCACCTATATTACTTAAAACTCTCTTACCCTCAGATATAGCACCTAAAGGTTTGGTACGCTAATTCCCTAATATAGGTAAATTGGGTATAATAAAGCCCTGGTTTAACTAATTAGCCCCCTTTTTAGTTTTCCCTTTCAAGTTATTATTATAATATCTAGTTACCCTATTAAACACTATATTTAAGATATTATCTAATATTATATGATATTGGGTTAGGTGATAGTAGTGCTGGATATTATATGCTTCTATAGGGAGTTAAAGAGGTTCCTGCCCTACTAACTACTGTTCTTCTGATTGGTAAGCTTGGAGCTTCTGCTGGTGTTGGCACCCCTTGCGGTTAGGATGGCTAGCATTAGTAGCATGAGGGTATTCCGGGTATTTATATTGTTCTCTCCTGTGAGACTAGCGGTTGAGTAGCTCCTGCCTTTGCCTATAGTAAGACTTCATAATACTTAATGTGACCTTCTATACTGATACCTTTTACTCTAATTATACCTAGTTATTCCTATATGTATTTTAGTAAACTTCAGATAGTACTTATACCCTTATTTCTCTTAAATATGCCTGGTATAGAGAAATATTTAATACCTTTAAATAGTACTTATATCTTGCCTCTTCTGAAGGACCTTTGGTATTAAGAAATATTTAACTTTACTATTATTATAAGGGAGTGATTAGGACCTAACCTGTCCTGTATGCGTCTCTGCGGACCCTAAATAGCACTTATGCCTTTGCTTCTCCTGGATATGCTTATTATAGAGAAACATTCAATAATCTTAGATAGCACTTATACCTTGCCTCTTTAGCTATAGCGCTAGTATAGAGAAACATTTGCCTCTATTATTATAATAAGGGATAGATTAGAACTCATATCTTTTATTTTTCTAATAGGGGATATTTATTCTACTCCCTCATTTACTAGAGGTTTGCCCTTTAGGGGAAGGGAGCAGGATGTATATAAGGCAAGGGGGCTCTTATTAAAGAAAGGTCTACCTTAAGGATGCCAATCTCCTTAGGAACCTACCCCTACCCCATCTAAGACCTTAAATCAGGAGCGTTATGCTCCTATACTACTTATTTAGGCGACTTCTCAGCCTATTATACCTTTAATGCCCTTTAGAAATACTACCCTTTAAACCTTACTATTTCTTAACTTTTAAAAGGATATTTATAAAAGTAGATCTAATTAGCTTAATCCTATAGCTATAGCTTTCTATAGGGATATAG
>NQMI01000079.1:50554-64323 GCA_002270565.1 Stenocarpella maydis
TTATAAGCTGTTATATTAGGTAAATGAAACTTTTTTAAAGCTTCAGTAACCTAAACTATTGATTCTCTTAACCTATTCATATTTAAAAAGATGTAATAAATATTCAAAATAATATAACAAACAAAAATATAACTTGAACTCACTTGCACAAAAAAGGACCTATCCTTTTATATAAATCTTAAATAAGTGTTTAGAACTTATTTTAATTTACTTTAAACTATATTATAAAGTAAACTTTGATTGAAATTCCTTAAGATAAAAGGCTATTTCATTAAATACTTAATTAGTATGAAATTTTGTTACTTTTAATTTAGCCTTTAAGAAAGCGTACTTAGAGTAGCTTAAATTTAATTAAAAATTATTAAAACCGTAATTAACTTTTAATTTAATAAACTTTTAATATTTCAAATATTATATAAATAATTTAAATATCAAATTATTATAACGTAATGCTTTATTATAAGAAATACAGAAATATTTTGAAATAAATAAGTTTATATATAAGTTTAAATAATAAGACTTTATTAATATACTTAATGGTATATGAAATATATCTTGGATGTAGAATAATGCAAAATGACTGTCCTTGGGCGTTTGGTTTAGTGGTATAATGTTCGCTTCGCACTATTTGTTCAGGCGTGCGAAAGGTCGCCGGTTCGATTCCGGCATCGTCCATTTATCATTCTTTATTTTTATTTTATTATTTTAGTTGCCTACCACTTATATTCTTTAATGTCCTCTTTTTAATTAAAATCAATAATAGGTACCCATCAGGAACAAAAATCATTATTTTAAATTATGATAATTAATTTAGAATAAACTAATAATATAAGACATTAATAAATAATTAAAATTAAAATAATAACTAGTACTTAATAAATTTATTAAGTTTAAATGATTTAAATAATTATATATAAATGAATGAGTTTCAAAGAAATTAAATAATAAAAGTTAATATTAATCAATATTAGTTATATTTATTTATTTAAATATAATTAATTTTGCTAATTGAAAATAATAATATTTAATGAAAATATATTTTATATATAATTAAATTAAATATATTAAATTCCTTTATATTCTTTTTATATATTATTCATCATATTTCTTAGTATTTCAAATATTATTTCATTCTTTATTTAGTTTAATTTAAATTAAATGTTTATTATTACTAGTTAATTCATTAGTAAATTAATTTAGCTTTTATTTATTATTAATTATTAGTAAGACCTTTTTAATATAATATAAATCTTTAAATTAAACTTAACTTATTAGCCATTCAAAACTTTGGAACCTCAATTATAGCTTTTGAAAAATATAAACCTATTTATACAAAAAGATTATATACTACATTATTACTTAAAATAAGTTCTTAATACATAAATTATATTAAGAAATAAATTAACTTTATAATATTCTTTTAATTTTTATTAACTTCAATATTTAATTAAGGCTAAATAACTAATTATAACATAGTATATTACGAAGTAACTATAACTGGAAAGCATCTAGTCTTTATTATATTAAATAACGTTAAGCTACCTTAATACTTAGTAAAGGCTAAAATAAATGAAAACTAATTTACATTAATTATACTTTATTACTTACATTTAATTAAGTTTATGAATTTAAAAGGATTAAAACAAATATAATAAAATAATAAAGTATTCAGGTTTATAAAAGGTAGCTCTTTTTTAATATGAAATATATTTTTAACTTTCATATTACTCTTATAATACTTTTGCCTCTTTTAATAGTTAACATATTAGAATTTCATAATACTAATATGTATTTTATATATTAAGAGAATGAATTATTCTTAATTACTTAGATTATTTAAAAATTAAAATAAATACTTTAAAACTTATAAATATAAATATAACGACTTCTATATTATAAAATAAATATTTATTGAACATATTATTAATTAAAGTATATAGAAATCTTTAATATAAGCTAATACATATATACTATATATAATAGTTTGTTAAAATATAATTAAGCTTAATAATTCCTTTTAATTAATTATATAATTATTAAAACTTATCTTATAAACATAAAAGATTATTGAGGTTTAATTTTAAGTACTTAATAATATAATAACTGAATATAAGAATCTAATGCATAATATTAATAAGTTTAATAAAAGTAACTTTATAGTAAACTAAATAATGTAGGGTACCAGGAAGTGGCCAGGACCAGGAAGTAGCTATCCTGCTTTCCCATATAAAAAATGTCTGTGCATACCCTGCTAAAACCATCAAACTATGCCCAAAATAGACTAAACTTTCAGAATTTAATTATAAGAATAGAAATAAGCTACAGTATCCTTTTCTAGAATTCTGGAAATTCTTTTATTTAATTATTTAAGAGATTTAATTTTAGACCCTTATAATTTTATTTTTCTAATAAATCTAAGCCCTAATAAACTAGCTACCCTAATAAGTTAGGGACTTTTCTACTAACTACTTCTATCTATACTTCTTATACATTTTTTCGTATTTCATTCAAAAGTAATAAAAATATAAAAAGATATTATTTAATACACTATTTAAACTATTAAATCTAACTTAAAACTAAATATTTAATATATAGTACAAGAATATAATACCCCGTACTATATTCTTTGAAATAAAATAGCTAGCTAGAGTATATAATATAATACTTATACTAGTAATAAGAGATTAATAAAAATAAAAGAGGACATACTTATTTAATATACACTTAACCACACTTTATAAAGATATTTACTTATTTTTAAGAATATTAAAAATATAATATATTCCCTACGTTATAAATATAATAAATATATAATTTAACGTTATATTTAATATTTATAAAAAGAATATTCTTAATTATAATACTTATAACTTTAATAAGTTAAGCTTTATAATAAGCATTAGTTCACTTAAATAGTTATAGATTTAAATTAATATAGGAAAGAAAATAAATATAATATGGAAATTATTATTAGAAAATAGATATTAAGTTAGTTAGTAAGGATAGGTAGTATAAATTACTATTCCTAATTATAAAGGTAAATATTTATCTTATAAGTTAGTATACTAAGGGTAACTTTTGAAATAATTAGGTTATTAAAATGGGCTTAATTAAATAAATAACTAATAAAGGTTTTATAAAATAAATTTAGCATTTTGAAAAAAGAAATTATATTATAGAAAAAGGTATCTATTAATTACTGCTTCTTAAAAAACATAAGAGGTATTATTCTATAGATTTTAAATAATATTATTACCCTCTATATACTTCCTTATTTATTTAATTTACTTTAGTTATTTAATATTGGATACTTTAGCTTATTTAAAAAACGCTTATACCATAAAAATTACTTAATTTAGTAAGGCTTAAATTACCTATATGTTGGAATATTGACTGGTTGACTTGCATGCAGCCCGAATGGGCTGGGTTGCCTGACTAAGCAACGGGCTTGGTAGGAGATGTGGCTATGTCTTCTGCATATATGAAGCGCCCCCGCTTCCCTGAGATAGTTAGGAAAAACAAGAATCAATATACTCATTGAATAGAACCTATATATATATACTATTACTATAAAACAAGGCCATTCTATACTAATTAGTGAGTTACTTAGCAATTTACAGATTAGCTAGAGTAAAGAGATAAGCCCCATATAAGGATGACTTAACCACGCTTTATTGGATTGCTTACCTTAAAAGAGCTAGAAATTATATGCTTGTACTATATCCTATAATATATTCTTCACTTTTGCTTAATAAAGGCCCTTATACCAACAGGAGCTAAAGGCTATATAAGAGAAGAATTAGTACTAAATAACTAAATGCTTAAAAAACTTATGCTTAATAAGGCATCTATAACAATAGAAGCTAATAATCATATAAGAATCTTATGCTTAATAAAGGCCCCTGTATTAATAGGAGCTAAAGGTTGTATAAGAATAAGTAGTAAGGTATATGCTACTATATAATTAGTTTAAGAACTAGGCTATACTACCTAATATAGCCTACTAATGCTAAAACTAACTAATTTATATGCTATAATGTAAAGACTACTATAAAATGTTAACCTTATTAATACTAGATGAACAGCTATAAGCTAAGTCTAGCATTTATTAACCTTAATACCTACTAATATATAAAGAAGTTTAAGAAGAAAACTCCATTAGGATATAAGACTAGAGAAGATATATTAATCTTAAGAACTAGTATAATATAATTAACCTAAATAATAGCCCTACTAAACTTTAACTAGATACCTATATTATATAACTTATATTAAAAATATAAAAGTTAAAAGGCTTAGTATCCAACTTAAATAGTATATAAAGATTTAAAAGGATAGAGAAATATTAAATTTCTTTTTTTTTTTGGTTTTGTGCTATAGAATAGCATCCAGTTCAGCGTGTGTGTGTGCGGCAGGGTCGCAGTATGGTGCTTGGAGGCGAAATGGGGCGATTGACAATGGTCTGGACAACTTTGTATTGAATTGGTTTAGCTTTTTTAACCATCTTATAGAACCTCTAACATCATCTCACCCCTTGGCATGCTGCGGTAGGCTTTGGTGCAAATTTGCAAATTCCGAAAATTCGCCCTTCCATACACCATCTTTGGTCCAAACAACTAGCCAACACAGCCCTAGCATGCCCAAATTAAGTATATACAAACTTCAGAAATCAGGCGACCCAATGCTCTCATCACAAATTTTTGAGAAGAAATAAGGGTAATGCAGAGGTCTGAATTAAGGTGCCAATGCAGGCCAAAATCGACTCACAGCTCCATCAACTCATCTTGCGTCACGCACGCACTGGCGTACTTAGCGAAAATCGCCTAACTCGCAAGTCTAGATAATCCTTGCTAGGAAGTCTAGGGTAACTCCTTACAACGAAGTCTAGGGTATCTCCTTGCACGGAGTACCAACGCCCTGCTGGGCGGTTCCGTTTAACAATAGTAAATATAAGGTATTTTATAATAAATACTAAATATACTTAAGAAATATAGCATCAAGATCTCAATTATATAAAGAGGTAAGAAAAGACTAGAGATTATAATTAAGAAATAATAACGAATTAAGGAGATAGAAGCTTAAAGAGACTAAGCTAGGTAGTTAAAAAAGAAGCCAATATAATTTGACCCCCTTAAAATAAAGGAAGCCTAAGAAACTATATAACACTAAGGAGCCTCATATAATATAACCTTTTATTAAAGAACCTATTACCCTTATACCATAAAGATACTAAGATCCTATTATATAAAGCCTATATTAAGAGATCCAAGGGCCACCTATAATAAGATAACCCATATAGCAAAGACTACTAGGGTTAAGATTTTTATAAAAGATTAAATCTTTCCCATAACTTCCCTATATAGAAGGATACCTATAATTATTACTATAAAAGGATAGCATCTATAACCTCCTATCAACTATTAATCTATAATAGCCCTATTAAAGCAACTTAGAGCTCTTACTTTATAAAGCTTTATAGAAAGATAAATTATACTAAAGAACCATATAACCTACTATATAATAAGATATAATTACTTATTGCTATATACTAAATAGTAGGTATATAAGAAGACTAATACTATATAGTTTTTCCATTAATTTAAAAGGCTATATTTTTTTTTTTTTCTTTTTTATATTAAAATAAAATAAAGATAGGATAAGGTCTATACCCTTATAAATTAATATTTTAATATAAATAATAACTACTCTTAATACTAGGTTAACTAAATAATACACTCCTTTATGCAACTTAGGGAGAGAACTTAAAAGAAATTAATGGAAGTGCTTAAAATGTTACTAAATTAACTATAGCTCATATAAAGAGCCCTTAATTAAGGATACTGAAAACGGGCCAAGAGGGAGAGCGAGAGGACAAAACCTCCACATATACAAAAAGGCACACGTTCTGCCAGAGCCCTGATCAAGCAACCATCCTAAGAGGAGTGTAGAAGGCAAGAAGAGGAGCCCCTGACGCGATAGGAGAGTTATAAGGGGAATAGAGGGTGCTAAAAAAGAGAAGCAGAAAAAGAGGGCATAAGAAATAGTTTCATAGTATATATATATATATTAGATAGATATAAATTTATAGGGTATAAAAAGATTGATTCCCTAGGATTAGAAATTTCTTAAAAGTAATATAGGAAGGCCCCTTCTTATAGTCTTGGAGGGGGGGGGATGCTAAGGCTAGTTTTCCTCTGGATTTTGAAATATACTAGTTCCCCTAGACCCTAGAATACCCCCTCTCCAAACTATTGTAAAGAATAAGCAATGGTCCGCCCAAAATAATTAAAATTATTTTTCTCCTCTAATTAGATAAGCTACTTGAATTTAGCTCTGTTGGACTCTTTATAGCTCTTAATTTCTGGCCTGCTTATCCCTACTCTCGTTTTGCTGTAGTACGTTTGGTCTGTGATCCTTCTCCTAAATTGCTTAGCTGCCTTCTTGTGAGCTTAGGATTGATGGCTGTTACTGACCGCCGGTATGGGAACCTAGTAATTTGCTTCCTTAGTCCTTATTTACTTGCTTGCATTCTGGTTATGCTCCTGAATTGATATAATTCTTATTGTAGCGGGTAATAGGTGATATAGTAGTGGTATAGCTGGAATAGAGGATAGAGATAATAATAAAGACCTTAAGATGCTTAATTGCTTAGGGGTTATCTTACTTATATTTATATTTCCTTCTGGAGATATATTTCTGATGCTTGCTTTTGATATTTGCTATAAGAGAAGTTTAATAGGGTTACCTAGTGGTGTTCCGGCCCTGCTTTGATTAGGTATTTGTGGAGTAGTTCTTGCTTTACTTAGTGTTTTAAGACTATCTTCTCCATATGTTTATGCTCTATTTGCCTAAGGTAGAGGCTTAGGTGTCTTGGATGGGTTCTTATGAAGTTTAAGCCTAGATATTATAATTAGATCCTTTATGATTATACTAGGTATCTTGGATGTTAGGATAGGTGGCCAGTTCTTCAAGTTATTAGGGGTTATGTGTATAGTTTGTTGCTTTTTCCTTTTAAGCGTATAAGAAAGCCTAGGCAGATTTTATCCCGGCGCTAGATTCTTTATTACTGGTATACTTTATATACTTAGATACCTCCCCCTTATTTATTTCTAAGATATTAGCTTAAGGGTATATAATATTCTTTCCCATTATAAGCTCTTTTCTTCTTATTTTTTTTTTGGCTGGATTCTATGATTTCGATCGATAGTAAAACCTAGATAAGCTATAGCTTTTCTTAGGGAGGGCGGATTTAAGCAGCCTGTTTTTGCTGTGTGTATTCCATCCTTATTTTATATTATATTTGTGTTGAGTCTATAGTAGTTAATGTGTCCTTTCTCTCTGAATTTATATTATATTTGTTTAGCCTTGGTTTCTATTGTTTTCTTTTTATCAGATATAGTCCCTTATATGGGGGCATATCCTATTATGAGTTCTCTTATTAGGGATAAGTATGATCTATACTGAGCTGTTTAGTATTTTTATTAAAGATACTTAATACCTAATGGCCTGGGGTATATATGATTTAAATGATGAACCTCTAGCTGTCCTTTAATAAGTAGTATCGATTATGATCTTGGGGGTTCTTTGTTGATATTATAGGTTATAGGCAATATAAAGATTTGGTTGCTAACTGATTAGCTGGCTATTAATAGCTCCTAGAATATGATGATGTATAGGCATGCTTCTTGAGCTAGGAGACCTTTTGTATTGTAAAGGGTTATGAGGAAGTTGCTGTAGTAAGTGCTAAATAGGTTCTTCTGCTTAGGGGGGTCTCTAAACTAAGGATAGGAATTAATGCCCTTGAAATATGTGTTTACCACCTGCTGCATATAATCACTATACCCCTATTTTTAGTTCTGAAAGAATGGCGGTTATATTAAAAGGTTTAATATATTAAAAGCTTTAGGAGAGTTGCTAAACCTGCTTGTAAGGATTGTGAGTTTTAATAGTTTTTTATTGGCGTTCTATATTAGCTCCATATCTTAGTTTCCTTATTATTGGATATCTTAGTGGAATCCTTAGTGTATAGTAGGTTTAATAATTAAAATTTGATAATAACAGGGTAATGCAAAAGTATACTTCTAGCCACGCTATTAGAAGGTTCTGCTACCTGATAGTAGGTATGGGGGCGTTGGGATTGTTTATAGGGCTGGCTTGGCTTTTTGGACTATTAATGGCTATAAATTAGATTAATAGGGATTCTTTCTTCTTTTTCTTTACCTTCTTATCTATTACTAGTTTTTATATGTAGTGACTAGGTGTGCTATGTAAATTTCGTGTGATCGGGACGGGATTTTGTGATTGATGGGTTAGTAGCTTGATCTATGTATTACAGTGTTTGTGCCGTTATAAGCTGAGGTGTGATTGTGGATATGTGGTTGTGTGTGATGTTGTTGATATATTGGTTTTATTGTTGTTAGGCCTAAGATCTGTTGTGAATATTCTTTTGGTGTATTGTGTTTATTGTGTTGTTTTTTCCTCTATAACCCTTCCACTTCTAAAGTTTAATATTAATTATATCTTGTCCTCTTTAACTAAGCTAAGAAGAGAAGGGAAAGGATAAGGAGTGATTATCTTCTATTATTAGGGTCTTTGAAATATATAATCCTCCTCTTATTTATAAAGAGGGTATCTATACCTGCTTCTAGCTAAATGCAATCCTTTTATAAAACTAGGTTTACGAATTACTGCTTTATAAGGCCTTTATAATGAATATTAAGATATATAACCTTAAGGGCAGAGGTAAGGGTCTTTATGTCCTATGGACCCTCTCCTTAATATATAAGTTTGAGCTGTTTAAGCTGTTCTTTCCCTTCCTAAAAGCTTTAGAGGCTTGTAAGTACCTATAGTTTTGCTTTAGCACTCTGATTAAAGGAGGTCTAAATGATGTTTTTATTAAGTATATAAATGGTAGCCTTTGTAAAAAGTATATATCTTAACTATACTAGGGAAATAACTTTTATTAGGGCCTGGCTCTTCTTATTACCTTCTTTGGTTGTTGCAATATAAACCCGTGTGATTATTGCATATGGTAGATAGGGGCTAATTATAACTGAATAACTCTCTAAGGTATCATTCCCATTATAATCCCTTTTTTTAAGTATTAATTGCTCTAAGGATTTCAAGATAATGCTTATGCTAATTATATTTATTATATTAAGGGTTATCTTTATAATTTTAAGATGCTAAAGATTTCTAAGGGTAGTTATAATTATATTATTAATATATATCCTGATCTGATTAATAAGCCTCTAAATATGCCTCCCTTAGAGCTCTTGCTAAGTAAGTATACTAAGGTAGGTACTAAGATAGGGTATAAGGAAACTTATGCGGATATTATAGGTAAGATTACTAGATGTATGCTTAGGAAGTTTAAGTATAAACTTATGGATCTTTAGTTATAGTTGTAAGATAATTAGAAGGATTAAGTAAGGCAGGGGTAGATCTAGTTTTTCAGGTTGCTAATACTTCTTTTAGTAGTAAATTAAGAACTAATGATTTTTATCTTATATATAGTCCTAAGAGAAGTATACTTATCTGATTAGAGATATAATATTATCTTAACTTTTTTATATCTTAACTTTTTTATATCTTAACTTTTTTATATCTTAACTTTTTTATATCTTAACTTTTTTATATCTTAACTTTTTTATATCTTAACTTTTTTATATCTTAACTTTTTTATATCTTAACTTTTTTATATCTTAACTTTTTTATATCTTAACTTTTNAATCTATTCCTTACTATAATAATAGAGGTAAATGTTTCTTTATACTAGCGCTGCAGCTAAAGAGGTAAGGTGCAAGTGCTATCTGAGATTATTGAATATTTCTTTATAATAAGTATATCTAGGAGAAGTAAAGGCATAAGTGCTATTTGGGGTCTGCAGAGATATATATAGGATAGGTTAGGTCCTGATTACTCCCTTATACTGATAGTAAAGTTAAATATTTCTGAATACTAGAGATCCTTTAGGAGAGGCAAGATGCGAGTGCTATTTGAAGGCATTAAATGTTTCTCTATACTAGGTGTATTTAGAAGAAATAAGGGCGTAAGTGCTATCTAAAGTTTATTAAGATGTATATAGGAATAATTAGGTATAATTAGAGTGAAAGGTATTAATATAGAAGGTTATATTAAGTATTATGAAGTCTTGCTATAGGCAAAGGCAGGAGCTACTTAACTGCTAGTCTTATAGGAGAGAATAATATAGATACCTGGAATACCCTTATGCTGCTAATGCTAGCCATCCTAACCGCAGGGGGTACTAATACTAGCGGAAGCTCTAAGCTTACTGATTAGAACGATAGCAGTTAGTAGAGCAGGAATTTCTTTAACTTTCTATAAAAGTATATAATATCTAGTATCACTATTATCTAACCTAATATTATATAATATTAGATAATATCTTAAATATAGTGTTTAATAGAGTAATTGGATATTATAATAATAACTTAAAAGGGAAAACTAAAGAGGGGCCTAATTGGTTAAACTAGGGCTCTATTATATTTAGTTTACCTATATTAGGGAATTAGTATGCTAAACCTTCGGGTGCTATATCTGAGGGCAAGAGAGTTTTGGGTGAAGTAGGCGAGTTGGATCCATTAAACCTTTTTGATACTAGTCATTTATATTCCTTTTAAGGAAATAAGCCCTAATTAAATGCTATTAAATCTAATTAGAATGAATTTCTAAGGCTTGAGGATATAAATCCTTTAGTAGCTTTTCCAAGAATATATGGCTAGGCTAGAGGTTCTATACTTTACTACTGAATTAGGTACTCTAGGAGGGGGTTTAGGATATAGCTAAGGTGATGGAGTTAGCTTGGTATAGAGATTAGACTAGCCTTGTATATACCTGCTCCTATTGCTACTAGGTTAACTATAGGTAACTCAGGAGGGTAAATCTAGCCTTTGCATAATAGTAAAATCCTTTATTAAGAGCAAGAGGGCGCTATAGCTCTAATCAGAATTAAATGGTAATAGAAGTATAGAGATTCACTCTCCTAAAGTAGCTAATAACCTTATAAATAAAATAGGGAATCCAGGCCTAAAAGCCAAGGAACTTTATAGTAGCTAAAGAAACCTTATTAGCTAAAGAAACCTTATTAGCTAAAGAAACCTTATTAGCTAAAGAAACCTATATTTAATTTATAGGATAGATACTAGTGAAAACAGGCTAAGAGGGAGAGTAAGAGGATAAAACATTTATATATATAAAAAGGTATATATTCTGCTAGAGCCCTGATTAGGCAACCACCCTAAGAGGAGCATGGAAGGCAACAAGAGGAGCCCCTAATGCAATAGAAGAGTTATGAGGGAAATAAAGGGTGCTAAAAAGGAGAGGCAGAAAAAGAGGGCATAAGAGATGATTTTACAGTATATATGTATATATATTAGACAGATATAAATTTATGGGGTATAAAAAGATTGATTCTCCAGGACTAGAAATTTCTCAAAAGCAATGCAGGAGGGCCCCTTCTTATAGCCTTGGGGGAGAGGGGGGATGCCAAGGCTGGTTCTCCTCCGGATCCCGAAACATGCCGGTTCCCCCTGACCCCGGAACAATAGCAGCCTATCCCACTAATAGAGAATCCCTAGAAGCCTAGAATAATATATGCATCACTCAGCTGGACAGCTTGCTTTAATAACAGCTGTGCTACTTATTATAGTAATAAAGAAGCCACCGGATGGTTTCCTAAAAACGCTTTAGGAAAGCAAGGAAGAACCCTAGCGGTAGGAAATAAGGAGGAACTCCTGCAGATTAACCCCAGGATTAAAGGAAAAACTGTCCTACAGGCCATACTTGCGCTATAAACATAGTGGAAGGAACTATAAGACTACCTAGGACAAGCACCCCTTCTAGCCCCAAGAACTAACATTATAACAATTATGATTGCAGGAAGACCTTTCAAAGAAACTATAAAATAGCCTACCTAGGAATATAAAAGGCTAGGAGATATAGGATATATGTATCCTATATACAACAAATATAAAGATATCTTCTGGGTATTATGTGTTTATAATGGATATAAGGAATATATAAGGGAGAAAACTAAGCATAACTAGTTTCCCTAATAATACCTAGATAAGGATATTAAATATATATATAAGCGCAATAACTTTAAAAACTAGCACTTATATTAGAAATATAATGGGATGGGATGTACCCTAATAAGGCTGGACTCCTGGATACCCTTAGAATGCCTATAAAACCCTAATGGATGGGTGGATTATAATGAGCTAATTTGCAAGGTATATATGCTTAATAAGGCTCAAGATTAGCATCTACTGAGATAGCAGGAGCTGATACTCAAATCCCTAATAAGGAAGCAGGATTACAGCATATAATAGCTGATTGATAACCTGTAAAAATCATAAGATATTACCAAGCGAAACCTTGAAAGTATTGAGAAGGTCCTAGTAGTAGATAAATAGTTAAAAAAACTAAAGGGGCTGTTTATAAAACCTCAGATAGCGACTGACTATATTATGAGGTACTTATGCATAATAGCAAGCAACTATAGCTATCTGATGGTTTAGATTAAGCTAGGAGTCCATATGTATTTGGTACTCATTGATAGTGGAGTATAAGAGAATTTCATATCCCTAAAGGTGGTAAATGGATACTACCTACTATAGTATAAGAAAAGGGAACCTTATAGACTTAATATAGTAGATAGAATTGAAGTATCTTATAGTAATGGAATTATTAATATAAAGACTAATTCCTTCCTAGTTTGGATTTATAATTGCAGGGAATTACTATTACTTAATATTACTAAGATGGCAAATTATTAGTTAATCTTGGAAATACCTTAATTAAGAAAGAATAATCTCTAAATTAATTAGATTATTAGCTGGATCTTTTAGGATAATGCTGTTCTTTAGAAGAAGGTTGCAATCAGTAGTATAGAAAGGAGTCATATTATTAAGGATAGCAAATAGGTAATATACTTAAAAGGACCTATAAATACCTCTAGGAGCAGGCAGAAGACCTAACTCTAGAAAGATAGAGAAGGATTAAGCTACTTAAGTGCCTTATGAAAAGACTGAAGCTAATTAGGAGATTACCACTCTAGCACAACTAGTTAACACACAATATAGAAAATATAATGATACCTCCTCTACCTAAAGGAAGGAAAAGAAGAAGATAAAACTAATAGACTAGTATAAGTACTAGAAGATTATTATGAATTCAAAAAAGTATTCTACGAATAACTTAATATTATATTATTATAATACACATAATGGAACTATAAGATATTATTAAAACCCAGAATAATACCTTAGTTTAAGCCTATTTGTAGACTTAATAAAGAATAACTTAAAGCACTTAAAGAATACCTTAATGAAAACCTTAAGAAAGAATTTATTAAATAATTATAACCACCAGCAGAATACCCAATCCTCTTTATACTAAAGAAGAATAGCAAGCTACAACTTTATATTAACTATTAATAATTGAATAATATTATAATTAAAAACTAATACCCTCTCCCACTCATTAAAGAACTATAAGATTAACTCAGAGGAGTAAAATGGTTTACAGCACTTAACTTAAAGCATAAATATAACCTTATCCGAATAAAAGAAGGAGAAGAATAAAAGATAGCATTTAGAATATACTATAGATATTATAAAATAATAATTATACTTTTCGGATTAACTAATATACTTACATCATTTTAGGAAATATTTAACTAAGTCCTAAATGAGTATCTTAATATCTTTATTATTGCTTATCTAAATGATATTCTTATCTTCTTA
>NQMI01000079.1:64334-82470 GCA_002270565.1 Stenocarpella maydis
TTTATAAACCTATCCACTATAACTAGAATGCTATTGTTAAACGGAACCGCTCAGCAGGGCGTTGGTACTCCGTGCAAGGAGTTACCCTAGACTTCGTTGTAAGGAGTTACCCTAGACTTCCTAGCAAGGAGTTACCCTAGACTTGCGAGTCAGGCGATTTTCGCTAAGTACGCCCAGTGCGTGCGTGACGCAAGATGAGTTTGGTGGCCGTGAGTCGATTATTTTGGCCTGCATTTGCACCTTAATTCAGACCTCTGCATTACCCTTATTTCTTACCCAAAAAGTATATGACTTAGTGCATTGGATAGCCTGATTTCTGAAGTTTGTATGTACTTAATTTGGGCATTGCTAGGGCTATGGTTGGCTGGCTGCTTGGAACCAAAGATGGTGTGTTGGAAGGGCGAATTTTCCGGCATTTGCAAATTTGCACCAGAGCCGACCGCAGCGTGCCCAGGGGTGAGACGACGTCGGAGGGTATATAAGGAGGGCTTACAGAAGCCCAACTTAATTCAATACAAAGTTGTCCAGACCATTGTCAATCGTCCCAATTCGCCTCAGAGCACCACACTGCGACCCTGCCGAAACACACGCTGAACTGAATGCTATTCTATAGCACAAATTCATCAGAAAACTCTATATAGATTATAAGAATCTTATAATCTTTATAATAACTAAGACTCTTAATAAACAGTAAGTCAGATATATAGAGTTCTTATTATAATTTAATAGTAAAGTTATCTATATAAATAAAGTTAAAAATGCAAGAGCAGATACACTTAGTTGAAGACCCAACTATTAAGATAAGAATTCACCTATAGAATGGATAGTATTTAAAACTTAAAAAGATAGAAGCCTTATTCTCAACTAAGAATTAAACACTATAATTAGAGTTAACTTCCAAACTAGAAAAACCCCTACTAATCCGAAAGAATAAGATAAGTTAATTACAGAAATACATAAAGCACTAGCATATAGCTATTAAGGTATTATAGCAATAATTAAAAGGATTAAGCAGAATTACTAGATTCCCAACCTTAAGAAAAGGTTTAAGATATTATTAGCAAATGCAACTCATGCAATGAAAATAAGGCCTCTAGATATAAACTGTATGAATTATTGAAACCCTTACCAGTACCTGCAGCTGTATGGTCATCCATTAGCCTGGACTTTATTATTAAGCTACCTCTCTCATGAGAACCCTTAACTGGAGTACTATATGATAGCATTCTAGTAGTGGTTTATAGACTGAGCAAGTATGCATACTTCATACCATATAAGGAAGCTAGCACTATAGAAGAACTTGTATATATATTCTTATAAATCATTATAAGAAACTATAGCATGTTATATAAAATCATCTCAAATAGAGATAAGCTCTTTACATTAAATTTCTAGAAGTTACTAATAAAGCAACTTAGAGTAAAGTACAAGCTCTTAATAATGGCATATTTATAAATAGATAGATAAATAGAATAAATTAACTAGATTATAGAATAATATCTTTAATATTATATTAACTAGTTATAGGATAATTGGATTAAACTACTACTACTAGTATGGTTTGCTTATAATAGTGCAACTACTAGCATAACTAAATAGTTACTATTCTTTGCACTCTATAGATATAAATCTTAGGTATATTATGAATTACTACTAGATAATACCCTAGCGGAATTAGCAGAATAGAAAGTAATATAGATTAGATAAATCCAGAAAGATATTTAAGTAGAACTTTCATTTATATAAGAATAAATAATAAAATATATAAATTAGAAAAGAATTAAAGAATTAATTCCTAAAGAGGGAGATAAGGTCTATCTTCTTTACTAAAATATTAAAACTAAGTAATCTAGTAATAAGCTTAATTATAAGAAAATTAGCCCTTTTAAAATTTTATAAAAATAATTAGATACTAACTATAAACTTTTACTACCTAAAGGAATAAGATAATATGATAACTTCTATATATTACTTATTAAACTAGCACTAGAAAATATAAAACTGAAAATATAGATTAAAACTATTAATAAATATAATAAGGAATATAAAGTAGAAAGAATTATAAACTCTAAATAATACTAAAAAATAATAGAATATCTTATTAAATAGAAAGAATATAACTTAAACAAAAATATATAGAAACTAGAATAAAACTTTAAGAATAGCCAGAAACTTATAGAAAGTTTTAAAACATTGATGAGAAGATTGGATTTATATAGAAGTTGCAATGTGGATATTTAGTTGAGGGTGAGTTAAGAAGGGGTGTCTGAAACCGGGTGTGCGTGAAGGGAGTGGTGCGTGAAACGGTATGTTGACTTATATGGTCTCGGAGAGCATCGCGGGCTGTGGCGAAGTCTTGGGGACCGGTATTACAACCAGTGCTGAAATCAACATCCAGCAGTGTTCCGTTGGCCGCGCCCGACGTGGGACTTAGGGGCAGGCACATGCCGGTGGATTGAGAGGTTTGCCAGGGAGCTGCATCACTAGATTTATTATATAAATAGTAACCATGTACGTAGAATGTGCGATTCACGTCTCCCTGTCAATCGTTTTAGGGCTTTTAAGAAGAATCCTATTGGTGTTGGACTTGTGCAAACACTGATTTACCTAGGTATTCAAGAGGCGTAGGCGGCTCCGAACGGTTGAAGCTGGATGCCTTCAATATCAACATATCCGAACTTAGAGCCATCCTTGTTGTCTGCCATGTCCTTGGACCACTTTTGCATGGATTCCAAGAAGGCGTCCTTGTGTTTCTCCTGGCTCAAGTCGAGAGGCTCCTTGTCTTGCCCAAGAAGCCGAATTCTACTGTCGTATCAGCATGATTCTCCATGAGTGGCGAATGAGCAGAGCCCATGAATGAAGACTCACTGAGTGCCAGCAGCCATATTTGTGACTCCAAAGTCCTGCTCATCCAGCTTGTATTGGATTGCGCTCTTGACCTTGCCATCCAGAATCTTCTTGGGAAAGTCGAACTCGTGCGCGACTGGCCTTGCCAGCGACACTCCATGGACAGAATCCAGGGCCTTCACCATAGCGGCTGCTGTCCTCAGGCCACCGACGACATAGGCTTTCGTCTTGTTGAGCCTTGGGACAATTGTATCAGCGAATTCAAGGAAGAATGCCTCTCGCTTCTTGGTGGACTCCCTCTTGTGCGAAAAGGCCAGGTTCTCATACGTGCCGCCAGAGAGCTCAACGTAATCAAAGCCATGCTTCTCGAGCTCCTTGCACAATAAGGCACAGTCCTCGGGACTGAAGCCACCCTTTTGGAACTCTACGCTGTTGATCTTGATACCCAAGCTAAAGGACGGGTCCTGTACGCGGGCCTTGATAGCATCTGCAATCTCCATGATGATGCGCCCACGGTTGAGGAGCGAGCCTCCATACTGGTCCGTACGCTTGTTTGTCGATGGCGCGAGGAACTGGGCTAGAAGGTAGCCGTGAGCACCATGTAGTTGAACGCCGTCGAAGCCGGCCTTGTGGGAGTACTCGGCGGCGTGGGCGAATCCCTCGATTACACGATCGATATCCTTGTGCTCCATGGGCCGGGGCTTGGCGAAACGCATGCCCATGACGTTGCCCTCGAGCTGGACATCACTGGCGGAGATTGGGTGTTTTTGTACGTCTTCGGACACCTGACGACCAGGGTGGCTCAACTGGGCGACAAATAGGCTGCCCTCCTTCTTGGCAGCAGCTACAAGCTCCTTGTACGCTTCGAACCTCTGGCCCTCGGGGGCCTCGTCGATGGGGATAATAGGGTTCCCGGGGGCCTCGAGATGATCATACTCGAACATGACGTTTCCTGTCAGAATGACGCCAAAGCCTCCCTCCCCCCAGCGCCGATATACGTTGATGAGCTCTGGCGTTGGGATGCCTCGCTTCTTGAGGTCCCTTAGGTCCCAAGTTGATAGGCGTTCTGTCATTGCTGCCTTCATAAATCGATTCTTTGCCGTCAGGCCACTGAATTCAAACTTCAGGGGCTGGCCCAGGGGACTCGGGTCGGCATCTTCGGCCTCGAAACGTGCTGGCGCCATGATATTGGCTGGGTGAGATAAGTTTCGGCGCGTGGGAATATCATTAATCTAATTGTGGGTGCAAGTGAGTACGATCTCAGTTGGCTACTTGTGTCCCCCTTCGGGAGTCACGCCGGCTCTTATATTGTTACTTGTCCCGGGGTCACCAAGCGATGAAGTCACTATTACTGCCGGACGGTTCAGCATTAGAAATCACCGTATCGCGGCAGTTCGCGGTGTGGGATCTGAGTAAATCCGCTTTTTGCTGGCCCAGCATTCGGTCTTAGCAATGGCCAAAAGGGCTGCTAACATTGAAGTCATGTCGTCATTGCTGGCGGGCCGGGCACTAGAAGAATCCACGCAGGTTGTTGAAGCTGGCGGTTAAGAGTGTTTCCTGGATTTAGAATGCAATGGAGATCGCCCTGGCAGCCATTCATCTGTTGCAGGGTTTTTTTATTCGTCCCCTGTAGACGACTCCGTCATCAGTTGATCCATTCCCACCATCGACGCCCGCAGCCATCCATCCCACCTGGGACTAACATGAGTCTCGCACGTATATATGCGTGCAGATAGAGGCGGTCGTTGGCGAGCCACGTGCCCAGGGTCTGCCTGTCGAGACGCCCCTCGCCAGCTGCCGCGAGGAAGGGGGCTTCGGTTGCAGCCTTGTACCCTGGCGGATCAAGCCCGACAAGATGGGTTACCAGCGAGAAGGTCGGATTCGCCATTTCCGTCGAAATACGTGCGGCTCGCGCAGACCCGTGATGCAACTGATAGATGAGGGCGTACCAAACAAGCGTGGGGGGTTGATGCCGAGTAGGTAATCAAGCTCGAGGTCACGCAACCCACCACCCGGACCCTCGAGGAGCTGTAGATACTATCCAGGTACTTGAGTAAGTACGTACCGTGTCTAAGTACCTAGGTAGGTCCTTGGATGGCCCTTCATCTCCCCAATCTGCACACATGTGCAAGCACCTGCACCCTCCCTCCACGGGTGAGACCGACTGACTCTGACGGAGCACTGCTGCGCTGAGGGCCTCCCTGCGTCCCGCCGGCCTGGGGTCAGGCTCGTTGAGGGAACCCGACGCTCTTGAGATTCGTCTGGTCCACCTTCTGCCCTCGCGCCGTCTTAACCAGGCCATCCAGCCAGTCCTGGTGTCCCAACAGCATCTTGTTCGGCACCTCCCCCGCCCACTCGCGGAAGATCGCCCCAATCTGGCTCTCCTGTGTCAGGATCCTCACCCTGCCGCCTTCCAAGTCCTCCACCAGCCACGCGTGATAGATCGCGACCCCTTCTCCCGTGTCGGTGCTCCACGCAAGCCGTCCCGCTGCGCCCTTGCCTGGCGCCACCGACTCCTCCACGCGGCAGGCCAACGGCGGGAAGCCAAAGGTGGCGAACTTGAAGACGTCGCCTTTCTCCAGCATGGGCCCCGACTCGGGCTCGGTGATTTGGCCGCAGTTGAGGTAGTACGACTCCCACTTCGTGATGTCGTCCAGTAGGGCCCATATCTGCCCGGCTGTGATTCCCTTGGTGATAACTTCATTCGACACGTAGTTGTCTGTCTCGCCTGGGCTGAACTTGAGAGGCCATATGATCGCCGATTGGGAAGCCATGGTGAGCCCGCCGTGGAGCATGCCCCGGCAAAGACGACACGGGACGATGTTGCAAAGAGCGCAGTGGCTTGATCACTATGGTTACGCCGCTATCATTCCCATGCGAGGTCCCTCCTGATAGTTAGATGTGAGGCACCCTCCAGCTCATTATGACGCGTCTGGTTCGAAATCTCAAACACATGCGGGGTCGTTTGATGACTGTACGAGGACCGGAAAACTAGTTTAACCGCCCACACCTCTCCTACCTAGAATCAGTTATCAGCTAAGTTAAGCCACAAAGCTTAACCTATTATTATATATAATACTAACTAAATAGTATATAGTTTTATATTATTACCTCATTTATTAATATTATGAACATTACTATACTTTAAACTAATATAAAATAAATATTAAAGTTTAACTTTCTAATATTTTTATAAATATATTAAATTAATAAAGTATAAAATTAAACTTGATTTAAACTATTAAATAATAATTAAAATAATTATAACATACCTTATTAGGAAGTAGCTAAGTATTAAATATAGCTAGCTTAATTTTATATACTTTAGTTATATTAATCTTTATAAGAATTCTAGACTTTTCTTATATAAGCTATATTAGAAATAGAGTTCTAAGTATACAACAAGTATACAAGTATACAAGTATACAGGTATACAAGTATATAAGTATACAAGACCCCCGAGTATACAAGTATACAAGTATACATTTCAAGTATATAGGTATATGAATATATAATTAAAATATATAATATAAATAATTAACAATATTAATATAGAATATAATAAACTAATAAACTAATAAACTAATAAACTAATAAACTAATAAACTAATAAACTAATAAACTAATAAACTAATAAACTAATAAACTATTAAACTATTAAACTAATAAACTAATAAACTAATAAACTAATAAACTAATAAACTAATAAACTAATAAACTAATAAACTAATAGACTAATAGACTAATAGACTAATAGACTAATAGACTAATAGACTAATAGACTAATAGAGTAATAGACTAATATACTAATAAACTAATAGATCTAACTATATATATAGCCTTATCTCTTCTTTATTTTTAAATTCTTTTTTATATTCTTATTAACATTATCAACAAATCAACAACTAATACTACTAATATACTACTAATATTAATATATATAAAACCTAAGAAATATTATAAGTTTTATATTATATATTAAAATATTAAAAAAAATGGATTCTTTTATCTCTTCCAACGCTAGACCCTCTAACGAATATCAAATTCACCATACCTAAGACTCGGACTCTAAAGACAATAAATATAATAATAGTAATAATAATAGTACAGATTCTATTATTATTACTTCTAATCCTTTTAAATTCCCGGTTAAAGAAAATAAAAAAAGACAAAACAATGAAAACTTATCAAGAATAACCTCTAACCCCCCCAAATCTTATATTATAACAGAAAAGCTTTTTTCTTATAATTTATTAAATCCCAACCCTAATGCGATTCAAAACTTTAATTTTGTATATACTATGCCTAACTATCGGCAACACATAACATATCCATTAAATAGAATACAAATAGAAAGTTAGGGAGCTGCACATTATGGAGAAAAACATATACAGATTGCTTGGAATAATTTAACAGAAAGGAATTTAATAAAACATAAATTATTTATATTTTTAATTAATATATATATATATATATATATATTATTTACTTATTTGAAAATATTAATGTATATAAATAGGATCTGAATATAATGAGTCTATTCATCAAGATATAAATTTAAAATCTTAAAAAAGTACACAATTATCGATTAGTGAATCATTTAGTGGAAATAAAAAAGCCGACACTATTCATACAGTTTTAATATTAATAAAAATTTTATTTAGAGAAACTTATTAATTTTCTATCAACAAATAAATTATCTTTTAATATTTCATCATCAAAATCTTTTAATGAATTAACTAAATATTTAAATAAATAAGTCTTTTACTAATAATATTATTATATATTTAACTAATATATTTACTAAAAAATACACCGAAAATCTATTACCAAAAGCTACAAGCATTTCTAGGAGTATCATATAATAATAGTATACAAGAAATTAAAGAAATAATTAAAGAGCAAACTATTAATAATAAAGAAATATCTATCCAATTAGATATATGGTCTTCTATAGACTCTCATAGATATTTAGGAGTTATTATAAATTTTAATTAATAAAACATCAAAATTAGACTATCAATTAATAGATATTTAAAATTAACTTTTATAAAATCTTATATAAATTATATTACTATATATATAATATATAGATTTTAAGATTCTATCTGAAGCTCATAGTGGAGATTATATATACGAAGTCTCTAATAATAATATACTTATTCCATTAGAAATTCCATTACAAATAATTAACAGGTATTTAAATATATAAATTTTAAAAACTTTTATTAATAATTTCATATTTTACTAATTATTATAGTAGTATTACTCNGGCCGTGAGTTGATTATTTTAGTCTGCATTTGCACCTTAATCTAGACCTCTATATTACCCTTATTTCTCATTCAAAAAGTATATAACTTAGTTTATTAGATAGCTTGATTTCTGAAGTTTATATATACTTAATTTGGGTATTACTAGGGCTATGGTTGGCTAGTTGCTTGGAACTAAAGATGGTGTGTTAGAAGGGTGAATTTTCCGGCATTTGTAAATTTGCACTAGAGCCTACTGCAGCGTGCCCGCGGGTGAGATGATGTTGGAGGGTATATAAGGAGGGCTTATAGAAGCCCAACTTAATTTAATATAAAGTTGTTCAGACCATTATTAATTGTCCTAATTCGCCTTAGAGCACCATACTACGACCCTGCCGAAACACACACACGCTGAACTGAATGCTATTTTATAGCACACAATTCATCAGAAATATAATAAGGAATATAAAGTAGAAAACATTATAAACTTAAGATAGTACTAAGGAATGATAGAATACCTTATTAAATGGAAAGGCTATAATTCCAGTAAGAATATATGGGAACCAGCCTAAAATTTAACCTACTGTCATAACGAACTTAAGAGGTACCACGCGCGGACTACTACAAAACAGCCCCAGGAGCTAGGAATACAGCTTAAGAGCCCCACATATAATAAACCACAATGAACTAATATTACAACAAAACTATATAATAAACCCTGATCTGCACGGCTAAAATAAGGGAAATAGCTAACAGGAGACTAGTTATAATAAGAATGACTAAGGCCAGTTACCAGTTAACTCCTCAGAAAAACACACTAATATTAGTTACCCTATCCAACTAACACACCAAATACCAGTTACGCCCAAAAACCACCTAAATAGATACCAGTATCCATACCTTATACCCCAATGGGTACTAGCTATAAGAAAATAAAGATTAAGATAATATAGCATAACTAGTAGACCAAGAAGCAGCTAGAAAATAGGACTAGTTAGATACTATTAAATATAAATTTTATTCCTAATAATAAGAATCAGGCATTAGACAAGCCACCTATAGGCGCACCCCCTTTATTACTAGTACCTACAAATTCAGACCAACTAGTACTATCGCCCACTAGGGAATTTCAATTAAAAATACTAACCTCACCCTTAGAATGCAACCAAGCCTCCTGCACCACTAGTTCCCTAGCCTCCCCTGAGGAACTCTAACGCGCAGCCTCAGCGGATTGCTCGACAACCCGCACACATTCATTCTCAGCCTCCTCCTTCTCCACACACTCCAACTCCTCCACCTGTGAAAGACCACAATGTATTACACGCTTCTATTTTTCCAACCAGACCCAATCCTGCTCCATTAGATAGGCCAGCTTAAGGTATATAGCCTCTATCTTATTATAAAGCCTCTGCTGCTACTTTATAATATTCTAAAGCTTAGCAGTAAATAAACTAAAAACGTTGTACCCTGAAAGGTTCTAATAAATATACTTATAATAATAACTAAAATAATATTTAGAAACCTAATAACTCTCCCTAAGGCCCTAAGATTTACAAGAAGAATATGCAGGTATATTAATATAGGTCTCCTTAATGGCCTATAGTAAAGCATAATAATTTATAATTAACTTTAGAATACCAGACTTCTAAATGTAGGACCGGATAACTCTACCTAATATAATGAATTAGGAAGGTATAAATAATAATATAAATAAGTGGAAATAACTTATGGAGCACTTTTAAGAATAAAAGAAGTAAGAAGGGAGATGGTATTATAAGCTAATATAATAGCACCCTGGGACCCATTTTAAGGACCCAGATACCCAGGGCAAATGCTATAACACAACCCCACAGGACCCCAACTGCTGAGTCAGCACTGCCTGACGCGGATCTAGGGTTAGGGTTGAGGAGAGTCCCAACCTGGCTTCGGTCAATTAGGATGAAGCCAACGAATCCAAAGGGACGGCTTCGGTTGATTAGGGCAAAGCTAACGAAGCCATTACTAGTTACGAATGAAGAGTCAGAATATATAAGGATATAGTTATCACTATGGTAGATAGCTTCTATAGAATAGACTCTTTAGTTGTTAATCTAAGTATTTAATCCCAGTATTAGATAGCCTTACAGCTAGTAATCATTATCAAATCAATAATATTGCTTATCAACCGCCTAATAACATATTCCAAACATAAACCCTTGATCTTTCAGGTTTAATGCATTCGGAAACCCTCTGATCATTACATAATATAGGAAGCCTTACTAGCTTTATAAGATAAATAAGTTAGTATAATGAAACCCTAGGAAAAAATAGTAGTAGAGAGGGACTTACTCTATTTAGTCTTTTAAGAATGATAAGAGGATTTCAAGATATAAGAACCTTTAATACAGTTAGATATAATGAATTAGAAAGGCATAATAGTATGTGTAAATAAATAAAGAAAACTTATAGAATACTTTTAAGAATAAAAGTATAAGAAGAGAAATAGTATTATAAACTAATATAATGGTAACCTAGGACCTAGGGTAACTAAGATTAACTGCTATAATGTAACCCTATAGGCATAAGATAATGGGATATATTAGGATAGGGTTAGGGTTAGAAACCTACTAATTAGGGTGGACTGATAGGACTGCTAGCGGTCCTAATGACTTTAGGATGGACTGATAAAGTCGTTAATGGTTCATACGGTCCATTACTCAAAGACAGATGAAGAGTTGAAATATATAAGGATATGGTTATTATTATAGTAGATAACTCTTATAGAATAGATTCTTTAGTTCTTAATCTAAGTATTTAGTTCTATTAACTGGATAGCCTTATAGCTTCTGATTAAACCCTCTTTATAAATAGTGTCTTCGTATACTGCAACTCAGTTACGTGCCGCCTCTATGCCGCTCTGCTAACATAAACCCTACAGGTTACCTACTGAACCCCATAAAGGTTTGGTGTAATCATAACAAGTAACTTATTAGCTTATATAGTGAGCCTTTGAGTTATGATGTGAGGCTTTAAGGATCCTTTATCGAGCGGCTTATATGGCTTGCAACCAAGCGTTACGAGCCAGACCCTAACCCTGGCCCGGCATATTCCGTTGTCACGTGCCTGCGGGGTTGCATCGTGGCAGTTGGTTTCAATTACCCTGGGTTCTGGGGTGCCATCGTGTTGGTTCATAATATAAAGTTGGTATTAATTAGTATAAAGAATAATTTTCCTATTAAAATTTAGCTTATTCAAATTAATAATATAGCTTTATTAATACTTTTAGACTAGTAAAATTAATTAGAATTAAGTATACTAACTTTTATTAGTTATTTAGCCCTAATTAGGTATCAGAATCAATAAAAGTTAGTGAATATTACTGAATTAATCTACTTATTAATATGGTCTACTTATTAATAAACTATATTATATAATTTCTTAATATTTAAGCCTCTTATTTTACTTATTTACTCCTTAGCTAAAGCTTATATATTATTAGGAGTAGGTATGTTTAATACAGAAAAATATTTATATTATTCTAATATATTTAGTTTTCTATAATAGAGATTTTTCTTTTAGTTTTTTTTTCTCTACGCAGGGTATATTACCATTCTAAAAGATTAGCATATGCAGTAATACGGTTTATAGGGTTTATTATAACATCTCAGTGATACAGGGAATAGATCCATGCATAGACATCTGCTTTGCTTGTCACGAAGCTAACAACGAGCAAAGTCGTACAGTTTATGTAAATCTCCGTTATAAAAAATACCAACACTACCAAGTAATTCGTACTACGATCTCAATGTGCGTTGTGCCTAGGTCTCGATGTTAATTAGATATAGAATTCACTTCGACATCGTCTCGCAGTCAGTCCATAGATCATCACGGCAAATTCGAGGCCGGGGGATGCGAGATGCCCGCGTAGAGCAGGCCGATGATCTCCTCAAGCTTGCACCTTCCAGTGGATGGTACCATGGCGACTGGTCGCTGTCGGCTACGTAAATTGTGAATTTATAGTCTATAATACTGAAGTATCTTTGGACCCCCTCCGAAGGAACTCAAATGGGGCTCATCTTGGCCTGAGTTGATGCGGAAATGTCCTCAAAACCTGATGTCCACTCGAGAGCCACGAAAGTAGATGAGGGTAGAGATGAATGCGACAGCCCTACTCCAGAAGTCGCCTGGTAACTCGGTTGCCTCTTACTAGCCACTTTCATGCACGGTTTTCAAGCGAAACGTCGCCGTGCACAGGCTGGCAGTAGGATTAGACCGAACCAAGTTAACACGACGCCAGTAGAAGGCGGAAAGCTCATCAAAAAGACTCGGTTGGATACTTGTTCATCTCAAGCCTGAATGAGAAGCTTGACTTGTCTGTATGGCCTTGTCCACGTCAGAAGGAATACGCCTCGGAGGTCCGAGTTCACCTCCGAGGCTCGGGCGTAAGATCACGTCAGCACGCTTGCAGCCATCGGGGTGGCATTCAGGGCAGCACCGACACGAGAGCCGACGCTAGTTGCCTTGATCATGTGCGTAAGACACAAGTGATTTGGCTTACCCTCTACTTCTCGGGAATACGGCCATTGACCGGACTTGTGTTTGCGAGTTTGTAACACGACAGCTGTTCCTTCTGATTATTGTATGACGAGCTTCGGTGTTTCGAGCTTCAAGAGGAAAGCCCATACGCAGGCCGTCAGGATGAGTTCGCATTTAAAAGGACCTTTGCTCAAGCGGACTCACGCCTTTCGCTGAGTGAAGTCTCAAAACCTCATCGAGCTCCATGACCACTTCTTCCTCCGGCTTCAACGATATTGAGGCTATAAAAAGACAGCCCAAATACCACAAGCAGAGCCGCCAACATTTCAGCAAGGCTCCAATATTTCCAAGATGGAAGCCGTGCAAGTTCTGGTCTCTTGGCTCGGGGCCCGCCCTCTGTTCACAACTGGTGCTGCGCTCCTCCTTGGAGGCGCGGTCATCGCCTATCGTGACTATCGTGCATATATAGCCCTTGGCCCGCATGGTCTGCCGAACACATTCTGGGGTTGGTGCACGCAGCTGCGCATGTCCCTCAAATCTCGGAAGGATACGACGGCCCCAGCACCGTACGATCTCGAGGCTGTCGCGGGCCCGTACGACAGACAGAGCTTCCTGCCCAGGACGGCCGCAGACGGGTTGAGCTGGCGCCCTGGAAATAAAGCGCCCCAAGTCCTGGGTTTCGTGGCGCCACAGAGGCAGGTCAGCGATATGGCGAGCGCTGAAATGAAGAAGGCCATGCTCGCGCATCTGGACGCGCTGGTTGACGCGAATAATAAGGCGTTGCAGACACAAACGAGCGTCCTGGAGGGCCCAGTTCCTGCAATGGGTTTGAGTGACGGGGTGAGCGAACGGGACCGGCCCGAGATCCTACAGAGCACTAGAGGCGAAATTTGTCACATACACCCGCCGGACGGGAGCACGCATTTGATAATGAGCCTGGCGGACCAGAAGAGGATAATTGAGCTGGGCTGGGGTAGACGGCATAGGCTGAGCGGAGGAGGGAGGCTACCGTGGAACTACACGTTCGTATACGCGCCGCGTGATGACGAGGAGCTCAAGGTGTGGAAGAGCATTGTCCAAGCTGGCGCGACATTTTGTTGTGCCGGATTTGCTCGGGTCCAGGCTGCCGGTGTGTGCGACCGAGCAGCTGGGGCAGTGTGAAGGTACTGGGCTCTCGAGTTTGGTGGAAGCAAAGGAGCAGCTCTCAGCACGCAGGAAAATATCCTGCTCATGGACAGTTCTGAATGCGAAGATTTCGGTAAAGAAGCCGGTTCGCAGGCCAGAGGCTGATAAAAGCGCTTTGGCTGTATTTGTCTTAAAAAGTCCCTACTGTTTAACCCAGGTATAGCACCAATAAGTTCTGCGCGTCTTGTCGTTACAATTCGTAGATGTGGCACACAGCCATCATGGCCAAGATCAGACAAGAGAGCTGTCCCGTGGCCGCTATGCCGGCTTGGTCTGGCAGATGGGGAGAATCGAATGCGCGAGGCCAGCTTTGTGCCTGACAGCAAACAAGGAGAGAAGTGCGCCGGTCATTCAGTGTCCTGACACGCAGTACAGGGCCAAGGCCAGGACTGTCGGCCCATGGAGGGACTAGGAAGTACTGGTCATAGGTGGTTCGTTCAGTTCCAAGGTGTAAGCGAGAGAGCGTGAGAGGAGGAGCAGAGGAGACAGAGCTTGCTTGGTTGGTGGTGGTCAGGCTGGCTGACTCATCCGGTCCAGAGGGGGGCCCTGCGGCTTCCTAGACGCTGCAGCAGCCCAAACTGACGGTGACGACGTGGGAGCTTGGTCCCCTATCGAGGTGCGAGGGAGAGCTCGTCCGGACACCCATACCCACCAACCCCCGTGCTTGCCGGCGATTTACATACCTCCTGCATACCGTGCAACCTACGCCAACACCCTCTTGCCTGTCCATGAATTGTCTGTTGGTTAATTGACCGGCACGAGAGCGTGCTGCAGCTGTCTCTGATCTTTGCCAGCGTCGCGTCACATCCGTCAACCGCCTCGAGGCTACCCTGCTCTGTGCTTACCTCACACTTCTCGTCCTCCTTGGCGCCCTGCCTGCCTGCGGCCGACCGCACCACACCGAGGGCACGGTGATAACCACGGCCCAGAGGCTGCCACAGCGATAGCGACTACGGCCCAGAGTGCTCCCTCGAACCGCGCCCGGCCCGGCCCCGAGACGGAACTATTGCGCCCACCCGGTACGGCGAGGCCGCCATAGGGTGGATCGGTGGACGATATCTCGAGCAGAAGAAACAGTCGATCCGCACAATCAGGAGCCTGTCCGACGCCATGGCTGCCCCTGCCCCGCCCGAGGACCAGGTCCGCCTGCTCAGCGATGCCCTCGACGCAGTGCGCCATCAGACAGGCCTGATGCGCAAGTGCCTGGACATGCCCGGCAAGCTCATGGACGCCCTCAAGTGCTGGTGCGTCGTGCCTCAGCCCCCCTTCCCTCCCTCCCTCCCTCCCGGCCTTGCTCTAACGCTCTCCGCGCCTCCAGCTCCACCCTCGTCTCCGAGCTGCGGACATCCAGCCTCGGCCCCAAGCAGTATTACGAGCTCTACATGGCCGTTTTCGATGCCCTGCGCTACCTGTCCGTCCACCTGCGAGAAAACCACCCCGTAAACCACCTCGCCGATCTATATGAGCTCGTTCAGTACGCGGGCAATATCGTGCCTCGCCTGTACCTCATGATCACCGTCGGCACTGCCTACATGTCCATCGAAGGCGCGCCGGTCAAGGAGCTGATGAAGGACATGATGGACATGAGCAGGGGCGTCCAGCATCCCATAAGAGGCCTGTTCCTCAGGTACTACCTATCTGGCCAGGCTAGGGACTACCTGCCGTCAGGCGAGGGGGATGGGCCCGAAGGCAACCTGCAGGACTCGATCAACTTCATCCTCACAAACTTTGTTGAGATGAACAAGCTGTGGGTGCGCCTGCAGCATCAAGGCCACTCCAGAGAAAGAGACCTAAGGACCCAGGAGCGCAAGGAGCTCCAGCTTCTTGTCGGCAGCAACATTGTGCGCCTGAGCCAACTCGTCGACCTCGAGGCTTACAAGAATGGGATCCTCGGCCCCCTGCTGGAGCAGGTCGTACAATGCCGCGACGTACTCGCCCAGGAGTACCTGCTAGAAGTCATTACGCAGGTCTTCCCGGATGAGTACCACCTCCACACTCTCGACCAGTTCCTCGCAGCCGTGTCGCGCCTGAACCCCCACGTTAATGTCAAGGCTATCGTCATCGGCCTGATGGACAGGCTGTCAGACTATGCCGAGCGGGAGTCTCAGGATGAGACCACCGATGACAGGGCAAAAATAGAGCAGGAGGCCTTGGTGCAATTGCTTGAGAAGGCCCGGCTTGGATACGAGGAGCCCCAGCCTGCTCAGCAGTCCTCTGACAAGCCGGTGCAGCCAGCGGCAGGCGAGAATGGCGACACGCATGGGGACGAGGCTGCTTCAACGGGAGAGAGCCTAGCTGGAGAACCAGAGCCTGCAGCCTCGGTGGCAGAGACCGACGCCACAGCTGTCAACGGGGAGGAACCAGCTTCACCGGCCAAGCATCGCGGCATCCCAGACAATGTTGCGCTCTACGACATCTTTTTTGCGCAGGTGCAACATCTGGTCGAGGCCCAACGGCTGCCTATACAAGATACCATCGCGCTGCTGGTCTCGCTCACAAACCTTGCCCTCAACATCTACCCTGAACGACTAGACTACGTCGACCAGGTCCTGGACTATGCCAATGCAAAAGTACACGAGCACGCCAACAGCGCAGACCTGCACTCTCCCATGGCACAACAGAGTCTGCTTGCCCTTCTTCAGGCACCGCTTAAGCGTTATGTCTCCATATTCACCGCCTTGTCTCTCCCATTTTACGTGCCACTCTTCCAATCCCAGACATACCCTACCAGGCGTGCTGTCGCTGGTGAGGTCGCACGTACCCTCCTCAAGAACCACACCCCAATATCCACAACCACGCACCTGGAGAATGTGCTCGGGGTGCTTGCTGTTTTGATCAAAGAAGGTTCTCAGACTCAGGGCTACCCCGGCGTCTCATCAGCACGAGCCCGCGCCATGGAGACGGACGAGACCATGGAGGAGCAAGGCTGGCTGGCTCGACTCGTCCATCTGCTCCAGGGCGAGGACAATGACACTCAGTTCAAGCTGCTGCAGATGATGCGCAAGGCTTATGCAGAAGGCAACGAGCGCATTCGCACGACAACACCGCCTCTCATCACCGCAGGCATGAAGCTGGCCCGCCGTTACAAGAAACGCGAGCACTATGAAGACAACTGGTCCACTCAGTCATCTGCGCTGTACAAGTTTATGCATTCCGCCCTGTCCCAGCTTTATACCCGTGTCAATGGTGCTGGTGCTTCGGAACTTGCCCTGCGCCTGTTCTGCGCTTGCGGGCAGACGGCAGACCAGACAGGCCACGAGGAGGTCGCGTACGAGTTCTTCGCGCAGGCTTTCACTGTCTACGAGGAGGCAGTTAGTGACTCCAAGGCGCAGTTCCAGGCCGTGTGCGTCATCTCCAGCGCCTTGCACGCCACCCGCAATTTTGGAAAGGAGAATTATGACACACTTATTACCAAGTGTGCTCAACACGCTAGCAAGTTGCTGAGAAAGCCCGACCAGTGCCGTGCAGTGTATCTGGCAAGCCATCTCTGGTGGGCCACGCCAATCCCTGGAAATGGTGAGGAGGATGGAAAGGACGTGAGTTTTGCCAAGGCACCGATTCTGAAGACATAGTGCTGACTGTGCTGTAGCTCTACCGTGACGGCAAGCGGGTCCTCGAGTGCTTGCAACGTGCACTCCGGGTCGCTGATTCCTGTATGGAGACGGCTACTTCCATCGAGCTCTTTGTCGAGATCCTAGATAGATATGTCTACTACTTTGACCAGCATAATGAGTCGGTAAGTCGGCAACTCGACGCGCCGGCCGTGCCTGGTCTTTCCAAACGATGACATTAGCTGACTCGGTCCACCAGGTCACCACGAAATACCTGAACGGGCTGATCGAGCTGATCCACTCGAACCTTGCAGGCAACCAACACGATTCCGCGTCCATCGAGAACAGCAAGAAGCATTTCTTCCACACGCTCGAAATCATAAGGAGCAAGGAATACGAAGGAGTCGTTCTTGCTCCAAAATAAACGCATCGACAGAAACGGAGGATTGGCGGGCCCGAGGGACGGACGAGGGCGGAAGAGAGAGTATTCAGATGTCCTTCTCTCAAAGGCCTGCGAACGTTAGATGCTCTGCGCATCGAAGGGAAATATCAGTAGCGAAAGCAGTTACGTTTAATGACCTGCTTGTAAATATACACATCTTAAATTGTCCCGAATGACGACTGTTGCTTCATCTCTGCCCATCCAAAGGATAACACTGCTGGGATGAAGTGCAGCGAGGCATTCCGAAGTCGTATTCCCCGGCTCGCAGAGTGTCTCTCATAAATGGACGAATCTGCCCACGAGACAGCTCATGAAGCAAACCACGGAATGCGAAGGTGGGGGGGGG
>NQMI01000079.1:82478-215042 GCA_002270565.1 Stenocarpella maydis
GGGGGGGGGGGGGTAAAATATTGAGGAATAAATGGCCCTCGGTGAAAGCCGACCCTGAATGTATGCAAAACCAACGAAATCAAAAAGCCACTCTGGGGGAGCTGACCCTGCACATGTAGATGACAAACAATTGAACCCGCCTCATAACGCCACGCCATGCCATGCCATGCCATGCCATACCTGCCTGCCCACCTCTTCACTGCCCTTGCTTTTGATTTGACCGAGTGGGTGAGTAAGCGGGTGAAATGGGCAGGGCCCATCGACCATCAGACATATCTATACACCCCTGATTGGTTCCTGTCCATGTCAATTAAGACCAGTCCTTAAGCGCGGTGGCAGCACGACTGATGATCCGGGCTGTCTTATCAACTGTCAAGTTGGCCAATGTCCAGTTGCCGCTCTCGACGACGTCACGGATGGCGGGGAAGAAGGCCTCGTCGTAGCCGGACCAGAGCTGCGGGCCGAAGACGACGTGTCGGAATTGCGTCCGGTTGGGTATCTATTCATTCAAGGGCGAGTCAGTCCATGAGCCCCTCTTGGTGTGGGTAGATGCGAAGGGTGAATGCTATGGTTAGCACAACAATAAGGGGAAAGGCAACTCACACCACCGTCAATGGCCAGGTCCAGGAGGGCGGTTTCAAAATTGGCCATGTGGTCATTGTATTCCGTCCTCTTCTGGCCCAAGCCGATCGGCTCCCACCCGTTCGCCGCCAGGACACTGTTCTGCCAGACCTGTTCCCAGTCCTGGAAACTTCCGACGGCATCGATAGTGTCGAGTACTGCCTTCTTGAGGACGTTCATGTCGAGGAGCCCCTTTGCGTCTTGGTTGGCAGCCTTCTTCTCCGCCCAGTCAGACAGCTCGTTGGTCCATTTGTACAGCGCGTTGGCATACGCTGCCATGTCGAACGGGAGAACTGGTCGATCGCATAGTTCCAGGATGAGCAGGCCCATGAGCTCGGCGAGCATGCCATGGTACACAAGGTCCGGGTCGCCGACGCGCTCCATCCAGTCGAAGTTATCATAGCTAGAGTGGTACGGGTGGCTCGGCAGTCCATCAGACTCTTGGAAGTACAGGTCTAGAGACGACGTCCCGGCGATGTCTTGAAACGCAACGTAGTCGCTCCCGGCCCCAAGGCCCTCCAGCTCGCCACTGCGGCGGTCCCACAGCTCCCGGAGCGTGGTGTTGTGATGCGGGTCGTATATGCGGTCGATGACGCGGTATATGATCTTTTGGAAGACGGGGCTGCCGGAGGCATGGAACTCGTCGCCACCGATGGGTGTGTCAACATTGATATACACGTACCCGTCCTTGCGCAGGCCGTCGAGGCTTTTCTCGACAAATTCGGTGGAGCCAATCAAGTTGTACTCCTCGGCATCCCATGACATGAACTCGATTGTCCGCAGAGGTCGCCAGCCACGATCAAGAAGGTCGCCAAAAATGCGAGCTAATTCCATCATGACTGCAGTTCCGGAACCAGGATCTGTCGCACCATACGACCAGGCGTCACGGTGATTGCCGATGATGATTGATTTCTCGGGCTGCTCGATTCCTACGATGCGGCCATAAACGTTCCAGATCGGCTGGTCGGCGCGCTCGTCCTGCTCGTTCCTCAGTCGCACGATCGGCCCAGACAGGTTGCCTGTCCACCATTCGCCGATATCTGGGACTCCCCCCTTCCACTCGTCCGGGGCCAGCTGGCCGAATCCTTTGATGTGTTGCAGCAACACCTGGGCATCACGCCATGCCAGAGGCAAGCTCGGGATGCTCACCAAGCCGGAAGATTCCTCGGGCTTCAATCGTGGCAGGCCTTGCTTGCTCTCCCAACCGGGGGTCAAGACATCACCCACCACCCAGCTCATCAAGCTGACGCCGCCGCGCTGCACGCCATCCGCGGGCATGAAGCGTCCGTTAGGGGCGACGTCACCCCTCAGGAAGCCATCATCTCGAGGGTCACTGTAGATGATGCATCCGGCGAAGCCGGCTAGCTCTGCAGCCTTGATCTTCAGCGCTCGATCGCCTTGTGTCCCATAGTATTTCACCAATGCAATGGCTCCCTGTGTTTCGATTCCACTGTCGGACAGTTTCCTGAAGTCCTCCCTTGAGCCATAATTCGCGTATATGAGTGGCCCCTGGACAGTTCCCGTTTTTGAGTGCCCGTGGAAGGTGTAGGTCTGATGGCCGGCAGTCTCGCCACCGGGGTCCCCTTCTTCCAGCTTTGCGGCCCATACCGGTTTGTTGTCGGCGCCGAGGATTTCTACACCTCTTCCGTCGGCTGTCGGGTAGTTTAGGTACACGTAGTACTCGTCGACTGTAACATCCTCTAGGCCGTATTGAATGAACATGTTTTTGGTGTCCATTGCCAGCGCAAAGTCGCCTTCTGACCCGGCAACATGTGCGTACGAGGTGAAGTGCTTTAGGTGCTCCCTTATCTGTGTTCGGTCGACACTGCTCTGAACGTGTATGCGGACGCTTTCGGGGTCGAACATCTGGCCGCCGCCCAGGCGGCGGCTCATATTAGAGAAGAGGTCGCTCATGAACAATAGCCAGAGGAAGCCCATGACGACGAGGATGGCCAACACGCGCCCAACCAGGAGGAATGTTGCGGTTGAGTCCACGGCTGGGAAGCACCGCCGCCTCGGGGTGTCATTACCTGTACTGCTACCACCACTTGCTCTTCCGCCCAGCCGTATGGAAGGCAGTTTTGGTAATCGCCAGCGCCAAGACCACTTCCATTGCGGGAGGGATAACGAGAAGGGCATTCGTTTGGACCACAACGATGAGCGGGTGCTTGCGCCGTCGTCTATTTCCAGTTCCTGCATCTCCCTGCGCACCAATTCATCCTCTGCGCCGGCTTCGGACCCCGAGTCCTCGTCATCAGTCTCGACCGTCGGTGGTCGGTAGCCACCCGGCCTCCGCTGGGAACGCGCTGCGCCGTTGGTGGCGTTGGACCTGCCGCGAGCATTGGGCAGACCATCGGAGTCATAGTCGCTGTCATCGTGGGCATCGTAGGGCGACGCAGCCGGGCGGTCGTTGTGGGCCTCACCGAGGGCGGATCGGCTGTTGCCACTGGTTGCTTCATCGTAGGTCGGGATAGGAGGGAGGGCATCGTAGCGATGGTCATTTTTGTTGGGGGCCATGGCTAGTGCGCGTCGTCATCAGGGAAAGGCGGGCTTCGGGCGAGTGGTTGGTTGTGTGAGTTCGAGGGAGCCCGGGGCTCGCGTTACATGGAGCGACCGGGGCGACCAGTCCGGAGCGAACCGAGTCGTGTCGAGGCGAGTCGAGTCGAGTCGAGCGAGTCGGTGGCAATTGCGGCCAAGGCGGAGAAAGGAGCGACGGTGTGTGGTAAGGGAAGGGAATCGGCAATGATCACGGCAGAGAGGCGGCGCTCTTGGGTAGCGCTGATGTCGGCTTCATTGATGTTTAGTGTTGGGGAAGGATCGGCGTGGTGCTATGCGGCCATGGTTGTTGGAAACAAGGCCTGTTCGGTGTCAGGAGGCCAAGGAGACAAGACGAGACGAGACCTGTTGCGTTGCGGCCCATGATACGCTGCGCTATGGAGCTACGCACGCAGCGTACCAGGCACTGTGCCGACCGCCCGAGGGGGTCCGGGGGCCAGCTGACTCAGCAAGCCTGCCACTGGCACAGCCACCTGCAATTCAAATACCCAAAGTGTGGCAATAGTAGTGTGCAACAGCACATTGGTGGGCTATCGCTACAGCCACCGTACTGTAGCCAGAGGGCGTAGTTGCTTACTAAGCAACTACCACCCACTATATAGACCCGAGATAGCTGGCGGGCTACGCCCACTGCACCCACTACTCGAGACAGAGAGAAATACAAGAACAACACCCCACTCGTATTGCAATACGTGACCCATCCAACACAAAGGCTAATTAATTGAAGGCACTACCTGGAGCTTGGAAGCATGGCTATTGTAGGAGTGGTGCCCACAGCACATTCAGGTCTCTGACTGCACATTGGCTTCTAGAGCTAGTTGGATGCATCATGCCAAAATCCAGACCGAATCTGGCGAATACATGCCTATTTGGATCGCTTCCATAGGCCCTGATCTTGCTTTGCGGAGCTTCGTCCCGTGCTGTAATAGCACTTGGACCGTTTGGTTTACCAAGTATTGTGTCTATGACCTAAAGAATTGCTATGAGTAACTACCGATCCAGTTAGGAGATGCAGAGCATGAGCAGCCATTCCGGCCTGATATGAATCAGGGGCCATCACAATGGGATAGTTTCGGATACACTTGACTAGTTTTATGCTTAACTTGTTCACATACTCTAAACGGCTGCAGGTGGCCCCTGAATCCTGCATTAAACGCTCAAAGACCCAGCGCTAGACAATACACAATGACAACAACAGTGGATTGGAAATACATTATCTGTAACTTGAATGTGGAAACCAGCCACAGCCTCGAGGCAAGCGCCAAATATCATTAAACACTGCCTAATATGCAATCCTTTCAAGCCTGCTTAAGGTAAGCATGGTAGCACGTCCCGGTTAGCCAGTCTTATTGCCTTGTATCTCTCAGCCTACCACCTGTTCGGGAGCTGAGTTACCAAAGCACTGCAGTAGAGACGATATCGATGTCCAGACTGTAGTTGGACGACCCTCGGGTATAAGGCTAGTCTATTCATATACAATCAGTGAGCAATCGATACCAGAACATATCAAGATAGACGGCCGGGACCCCGGGGGTGGCAAGCCATGCCCAGTGCGGTCGTACAATCTATGAGTGGAAACAGCAGTCGTGGTGTAGACAGACCTCAGAATTTGGAGGATGGACTGTGGATTGAACTGCCACAGTCCAAAGCTTAAGCTGCGCATTTCCAACCCACCCCCACCAACGACAAAGAAACATCGCAGCAGCAGCAGCAACCACAACGAAACCACCATCATCATCATCATGGCGCCTCCACGCCATACCATTCCCGCCCACATGCCTGCGGCGGGATTCCGTGGGAGTCTCGGTCCACACTGCTCCGCCACGAGCGTCAAGACCGTGGTGTAAATAACCCTGGCGTTGGCCCAATAGACCGTAGCCTGGTCACCTAGTTCAACCTCCCATCTCCTTTAAAAACCCCTGCAGAGAGTAACAGTCCAGTCTTTCTAAGTATTCAATCTCTTCAACAGGTCCTCGGCGACCTGCGCGACCACAGCGGCCTGGCCAGCCTCAGCCAGCCTCACCCGCGCCGACATAGTATAATAGAGCAAGCCCTCGCGGGCATTTTCGACGTAGCCCGGCGCGCCCTTGATTCCGAAATCAATCTCCGGCGCGGCCAACGAGGCCTTCGAATTCGTCGGCGACCACCTTTGGCACTCCGGTGTTATCCCGTGGGCATGTGAGGGCGCACTCGGAGAAGAGGCCTTCATCGACCTCTTCTTCGAAGTCTACCGTCGACACCTCGATTGGCACGCGAACCCTCGCGAGCCCTTCAGCGTGAGTGATACGCTGTTGACTAATCCTATCAGTCCACGTCACCGTTCCGTGAAAAACCTCGTCGTCATCTCGTAGCCCCACATTCCAGACTGCACCGGGCTCCTTGTTCTTACTAATAAGCCAAACACTACTATCTTGCCGTTTTTCGTCTGTTTATACTATCGGATATTCTGCTCTGGTCGCCAACAATAACGCGGAAGAAAAAGTATTGGGTTCTCAAAAGATGACATTCTTGCCCTTACTCTAGACCAGCGAGCACGGCCCGCTCGCCCACAGCGTTGACGCCTTCCATCAGGTAGCTACTGACTACTGGGGACAGGCTGATTTCGACGTGTGGTCGATTTATAAAGCTCCGGCGGAGGAGGGTTCCGAGCCGACCAGCCACGGTAATGGTCCTGCAGCCGCGGCATCCCATACTCTGGAGACGGGCGCCTTGCCCGCTGCTGGTGAGCCACACCCACAAACGCGGACGGTGGAGGGTAGCCAGGAGGGGGAGGAGGACATCGAGATGTGCGAGGCGGCAGCGGAGGAGGTGCACGAGTGCCTCACTCGCACCGACTTGGGCGAGGGGGATGTCAAGATGGAGGAGTAGTCGGAGCTGGGAGGCTGTTGGTTGTGTTCGGTACCTCCTTCGCTGGCCCCGCCCCCCCAACCCCTTTTTTCACCCGCACACACTAAAATTGCTTTTTTGATCTTCTAATTTTGTAAAAGAAAAATAAAAATAAAATAAAATAAAATAAAACGGCATTACTTGGCCCCCAGGCATTCCTTCATTATGAAAGCTAATCCCATGGCGCCAAGTACTGTCAACTAGGCAGGGACATGTTGCGAAGCTCGCACGGCGCTTGAGGGCTTGAAAACAGTTTTGTGAAGAGTGTGTCATGAAAATCCAACAATATGGAGGAGTGTCTTTCGAAACGCATGGTTTGCAGGATGAGATATCACGAAGAGGGTGATGATGGAAAAGACGTCGTTGAGACATGAGCTTTAATTAGACGATTGCGATGACTCAACAATCAAACTCTCGTCGTGTTATGTCGTCCACCCTGCTGCTTGCCTGCATGTGCCTCATCAAAAGACTCGCGGATGTTGGCACATACTGTGAGTTAAACAAAAACTGCCGATCAATAAACTGCCAGGTCCTCAATACATCGCCTCAACCGTTGGCGTTCGAGCATCTATGCCAGTTCTGTCAGTTCAGAACTGCTTACCTGCACAGGTCTACTGCTGATAGCCCTGGACGCGCACCGACCAGGACTCTCCAAACCAACAATCAATATCGTACGTGTTGCGAGGCATGGTTGAATGTTGTTTCTACGACCGGCAAGTCATTAGGTCAATGTTCAGTCCAGATTGCAGCAGATCGTTTCCTAAATCCATGCCAGGTCCTGAACAGGCGCGGTATGAAAACACATCCGTCCATCTACATATATCTATAGGTAGAAGTGCGTACAGCTATGGATACTGCCTAGGTACTGAAAATACCAGTGACTTCGACGCAATGTTGAAATCACGTCAAAATTCCATGCCACTATGATCCACAAGAGACTGTCTCTACGACAGTGGCTCTGTGCTTAGGTAGTGTTGCAGCCAACCGCCTGCGTCTGCCCACATGCGACACCCGAACGGTGATGATCCCCTGTGCAACCCGAAGCTTTGGGCATGAAGTGGAAACCAGCTGAGCATATTCCAAAGGGTGTGTGCCCATCTGCCAATGTTCTGGGACTTGACAGTGGAAAGTTTTGGCAGGCGTTACTGGGAGCTCGAACTCGCCTCTCGGTGAATCGAACTGGTCTGTGTTGCTATGGAAGATGGCTCCGATGGTGTGGTTCTCTCGTCGTTGAGCTGCAGAGAGCGTGAAGCGGGTGTGAAGCAGGCTGGGGGCTGGTGTGCTGGTTGGCTGTGCCGCCCATTGATAAACAATTGCATAACTATGCATAATTTGAAACGACAGCAAGGCACCTTGGTATAGCGCTCAGGGGGACAATTTGTTCTCAGACGGGAAACTGGGGAGTGGTCATTACCCAATTCTCTCGTGTGCGATACCTGAGCACAGTCCGGCATCATAGTGGTTGACCGACGAATGTGATCAGGCTGGCGGCCATAGCTTGGGCAACTTACGGGCGGAAGAAATGGTACTGCTGCTTCCCAGGTGTCATATATGTCCCAAGAGTGTCAACAGTGCCGCATGATCAAGATGTCTTGTACAGCTTCTACCAGAAGCCTCCTTTTCTCCGCCCGCCCTTCTTCTCTCTGCTACATTACTAACCATGAGACTTCTTTGGGGCCACGCAATATGAAATGAAGCATGCCTTCCTGCTAATCAATACTGGCTTGCCCGATACGAGGCCTGACTGCAAGTAGTGAGTCGAGGCTGGAGTGATGATGCCTCTTATGTTTCCCCCGGGGGGCCCAATTTCGATTTTGACCTGACGCACCATTTTTTTTTTATTCTCTGTTCTAGTCCTCGTACCTGCGAGCAAATTCATTCTACTGCCCCCCCCCCAAAAAAAAAAAGAGGCGGGACTCGTGTCCCCCACCCCCTTTGCGCTACTCACGGGTCTTCCAGCAACGCGACGCAGTTTTCCCTGCCGACAGTGATGCCTACATTGCCAAGAGACTTTGTCTTGAAGCCTGCTTCGCAATACCTGAAGTAGTACTAGGTGATCGCCGTCAGTCTTGCTCGGCTGAGCCGACATCCAAACGCTTTTGCTCACCTCCCATTGCCTTCTGAACACGTCCAGCTCGGCTGCTGTCATCTCGGGCCGACGCCTTCGCAGCGCTGGTACAATCCTGAGCTCAAAGTTTTCCAGAAAGCTTTGCCGCCAGCTCCTTAAGGCTCTTGGATAATGTGATCCGATGCTCTTGATCTCCTCCACGATCAATCTACCCCGCGAACCATGATTGATGGCCCGTACCAACCCGCTGACGGTCGGAAGGTGGCCACCAGGGAAAATGTACTTCTTGACAAAGTCCTCGCGTCGGAGATACCTGTCGTACCTGGCCTCGGGGATGGTGATGCATTGGATATACCCAATTCCACCCTGTGGCTTCAGGTAACGATCCATGCACTCGAAGAAGATATCCAGGAAGTCGTGTCCGACATGCTCGATCATCTCGATGCTGACTATCTTGTCGAACAAGCCAAAGCCGTCCAGCTCGCGATAATCAGCCTTCAGCACCTCCACCCTATCGCCCAAGCCAGCCTCCCTGATGCGCTCCTCGGCGAGCAGCTTCTGCTCGTCGCTCAAGGTCACGGTCGTGACGCGACACCCCGTCATCCGTGAGGCGAGGATGGCAAAGCTTCCCCATCCTGTCCCAATCTCCAGCACACGGTCCGAAGCTCTCACCCTCGTCTGGCGTATGGCGTACTCGAGCTTCCTGATCTGCGCGTCCTGAAGCGTCTCGGCTTGGGAGCGGGGATCAGAGCTTGGCAGCCAGATCGGAGCAGAATATGTCAGGTCAGGGCTGAGGATGGAGGAGAAAACCTCGTTGCTCTGAGAGTAATGTTGCTCTGCGTTGTCCTTTGCCGTGCTGATGTCGTTGGTCTTGCCTGAGGCGACCAAAAACAACTTGCCAAGGAGCCACGGTAGCAACCCAGCAGCTGTGGGCTTGTTAGTGACTGCGCTGTTGCCGATGAAGAACTCGAAGACGGCAGTGAGGTCGTCTGAGCTGATCTCGTTGAGCAGGTAGCTCTCCGCAAACCCGATATCTCCGAACAGGAGGACCCTGGTCCAGAAAAGGTCGCTGTGTACTCTGACGATGGGCATTGGGTCAGAATGAGGCATTTGCCCCAATACGTGTGTCCCACCGTCTACAGTCTCAACCCTCAACGCTCCTGCATCTGCGCGTGAGACGCTACCAAGGACCAGATGCCTAGGGATCGATTTGATTTTCGACAGATAAAGATGAGTTAATCTGATGTACGATGTTGCCATTTTAGAAGCAGCTTGAGATTTCTGCAAAAAAGAAGATACCCTTGATTTATTTTTCAATCGTCGTATAGTTGTAGAACGACCAAGGGCCCTCGAGGCTTATATCTCTTACAGCATCTAAGGCTACTATTATCGCCGCAGAAGTGTCCATGAATAGATTGAGACGGCCGGACCCGCGCCCCTGCCTAGGACTGAGCTTCTGCGGTGGGGGAGAGGAAATGATCCCTAGACCTGGCCCTTTGCCAATTCCACGGCGGGGGCGAGGTGCCATCCCACGACGGGCTCAACACACTACCACTCCTGCATGTGGCATGCGAGCTGGCGTCGGCGCCATATGTCTGGGCATTGATGGTGAGTCCACAAAGCTCTCCACCCTGATGCTCTGCGGGCAGAAAAGCCGAGCACAAGGCCGCAGCGACACGGCTGATGAAAGAGGTTTCCGCAGGAGATCAGCGCCAACCATGGCGCCACCTCCGCCAATGTGCAGATGCATGCGAAGAAGATGTGGCTGCTGGTGTGCAATCACCCCGGAGGTTGATGTCCCGGAGGTTGATGTCACTGGTGGGCAGGTTAGAGCCTGGACGGGAATGAGTCTATACCTGAGAGTTATTCTGACTTGCGAGCCAAAGTATCAAAACCACGCTAACAACGCGCATAACACAACACACACCTAGAAAAAAGTCAACTTTTCCAATTTAGCTACAATTTATATAAGACCTATATTATTAAAAAGCCATTTCTTTTCTTCTCTTCAATTATCTTTTAAATTATAATTATATATTTAAGTAAAGAAAAATTTAAAGTTAAAGTTATATTATTTTAAAGTTATTTTAAATCGAAAGTTTAGCTTTAATAAGTATATAATTTAAAGATTAGAAACAGCATTAGAAATATATTAATAAACTTACTTTAACCAATTAAAACTGTCTTATTTTTTTAATGTTTCGAATTTTCTTTATATTTAATAATTTGTATATTATATCTTTAATATACCTTTAAACTAACTAAGCCCCATATTAAAAGAAAGAAGAAAGAACGCTTTTTCTTTTAATATGGGGCTTATTTAGCTTGGAGGTATTATGGAGGTATGACGTATAGAATTATTGGAATTTGAGGAGAAATTAAGAACTAAGGTGTGTTGTCATGTGCGCGTCACTTAGCGAAGTCCTTCCTTCGCAGAGGTGCGCTTCTTGGCCTCGACCTTGCCTTTTCCGCCATTTCGGCACACCACCCATTGAGGTTGTCCTCTTAGCTTGGCGCCATGGAAGGGATAGGTCTTGACAGGATTGACGCTTAGTTTCATTGCATATCATGTTGTATTATTCATTTTTGATGCAGGTGAAGACGAGCAAAGCTATTGGTTGGAGAGGCTAGCCCTGCAGCAACGCTACGACAAATACAGATACCGAAAGGGAACAAAGAATTAGTTCAAGTGTTTGTTTGAGCGAGAATTCTCTTCAGCTGCACCCTTGTTGTGTTGTCTCAAACAAAAAATCCGGCTTCGGCACATGACCTAATGTGACGTCCTCCATACGGAGGACGAGCCGGTAACAAGGAGAGACTAGTCTGCCCGGGGAGTGTCTCGAATCCTCAAGGAAGAATACACCCGTGCTGCCGTGCCGAGGCGATGGCCCGACTTATGCACCTCCCCCCTCGGCCCGGAGGATCTGGTCCGACCTTGCTTGGAGCCGCATATCCAGGTCGCATTGTCATCCGCCTCGCTGCCTCGTTGCTCGTCTGCCTTGTCATGGCTGTCTCAACTCACAGACACCCAGACTCCATCCGCATTGCGGAACGAGACTGCCTTGGCCTCCCTGAACGCCGCGTGCTTGGCCCCCTCATTCGTCCGCAGACAGGGAAATTCCTGCAGCAGACGCACAATCGCGTACTTGACTTCTGTCTTGGCCATCTGTCGGCCGAGACACGAGCGGCGCCCTGAGCCAAACGGCATGAAGAACTTCTCATTGGCGTCGCCGCCTGTACCGCCCTCTCCTGCAGAGCCGGCCGCGGCAAGGGTGGCCCCGGACTCGTCCGGACTGGCCCATCGCTCAGGCCTGAACTCGGCCCAGTCTTGACCATACCACCGTGGATCACGGTTCAGCGAGTAAGTGGACCAAACGACAGTCGTCCGAGCGGGGACGACAATGGAGCTTTGGCCATCTTGGCCACCTCCCCTCGGAAGGATGGTGTCGACCTTTGCTCTGCGCGAGTGTAGGGTGACGGGCGAGTAGAGGCGAAGAGCTGCAGGACCCAAGGCCATTAAACCTGGTTAGTTGCAAAGGTGCGTGGTAGGTCATATGAGCCACGACACGGATGCCGTCTAGTGTGCTGACAGCTTTGGCAGTGGGGGCAAGCACACACCTTCCTTGATAACCAACGACAGGTATCTCATGTTGTCGAGGTCCTGCTTTGTTGGTGGTTTTCCGTGCAGGGCCTTGATCTCTTGTCGTAGTCGGTCTTGGACGTGCTTGTGCCGCAGCAGAGCGTGCACTGTGTTGGCGAGAAGGGCTGAGGTGGTATCCCAGCTGGCGAAAAAGATGTTCTGCAGCTCGCCTTGGATATGGCCGTCTGGTACTCCCGCCGCTCTCATCATCCTAAAAATGCTCCAAGGCGACGCTGGAACTGCGGAGGCTTCAGTTCTTGCCATGATACACGTCAACTTCCTCCTAAAGAAGGCTTTCATGCCGGTCACCATGGCAATCAAGCTTCGGGTTGAGCACAGCAATCTGATCCTCGCTGGCGCCCCAATTGCTACGAAGCTGGCTGAAGGACCGTCAAAGCTTCTGACAAGTGCCAAAAAGTCGAGACCATCCTCTCCTCCTGGACTTCGTGGTACTCTCAAGCACTCCGCTGATTCCCCAAACAGAAACTCTGTGACAACGTCCAGCATGAGCATATCAGCCAGTTTTTGGAATTCAAAGATTCCTTCGCGATTGCCCAGGAGCACCATGTGGTCTATAAGCCTTCTGATGTGGGGTTCCATAAGCACAGGCTCGTCTGCCGCGTTGTTTGAGAAAATCGGTTTCAGCGTCGTCCTGGACTGTCTCCACTGTTCCCCATCGTTCAAGAGTATCCCGTTTCCGATGTGCTTGGCAGCCTCAGAAGCCCATTCAGTCTTTTCGTAGTTGAGGGCTTCGCGATTAGTGATGGTATTGATATTTTGGGGCTCGATTGTGTAGATATAGGGGTTGCCTAGATGGTTGGCTGCAAATGTTTGCCCATGGAGGACGTGCCGACTGCGCATTCCCTCGGAGTATTGTCCATTATCGAAGTCTGCCCATATCTGCCCGATGAGATCACTGCCAAAGAAGGGCTCCTTGTGCGGGTAATGCGGAGGAGCGCCGTTACCAGAATTGTGCCAGGGGGCAAGAGTACGATTGAGTTTCCCAATCGTCCAGGCTCCAATAAGGATAAACAACAAGACTAGGAGGATTGCCAAGGTACTCATTTGAGAAGCATATGAGACGTACGGCGGCATTTCCGCGATGTATCATTGAGACGTACAGCAGTTGATAGGACGGAGACATAGCGGAGCTATTTGGAGCTCTCTTCGCTCAATTTATGTTTGCTGGACTGACTGAAGCCAGCTTGGTTCGCAGGCGCCAAGCCCATTCACAGCTGTTACTTATGGCGCAGGCCATATTCCAAGGACGGAGTGTGCTGCGCTTGACAAACGCTGCTGCATTCTCGTCCAGAGGGTGTGGAATGTTCGGATGCCAGAGCTTGACTCGGCTTCATGGAGGAGGTAACTTTCCCTGCGGAGACCGGTGCTAGACATGGTCATGCCGGCCCGGTTGCATATCGCACAGGCGATACGAGCATACTTTGTGGCTTATTGTCCCATTTCCCCGGCTGGGGGGAAAAGCAAAACGAGTTGTGTGCAAGCCTTTGAGCTGTTAAGGAAGGAGATTGCGAAGGTGTTCAAATCAAATCTTCTTGGCTAGGACGCTTTCTGCCTAGGTGAAAAATACAATGCAGCTTGGTACAATGGTCTGATTCGGCCGAAGCCATGCACTTCCATGCTTGTTGGAGGTGCTCAAGTGGACAACCTCTCTCGGCCCACACCATCCCCGGTCATAAGGTACTCTCCTTTTGTGGGGCGTGAAGTACAGTGTGGTCTTATGAGGCAAAAGCCGGAAAGTGTGCGCGGCATGTCATCTATGTACTCCGTAACACAGCATTGGGTGTGGCGCTAAACCCATGGATCCCAATTGCTCGGGCGGTCGGGCCATCACTGCATTGGCCCTGCGTGATGACATCCGTCGGATACTCCAAGGTCACAAGTGCCGTCGCAGTTATCATCAGACAGGCCAGGGGAATTGGGGAGCCGAGTCTTTCAGCCGGGCATGGGTTGGACGGAATATGAAGCCCTGATTGCCGCTCCAGTTTGGTTCACGTCCCAGAAGTCCGTGAGTACCCATCCAGGCAAATCTATACCATTGAGAATCTGGACGGCAGAGGCCAGTGGCCCATATTATATCGAATTCATTCGATTATGTCGGATTGCTGTCCGTCCTCGAGCTTGCCAAAAAAGCTAGACAAATACAGTCAGATAACTTTACTGGTATTCTGATTTGCAAGCGAGAGTGCCAAAAACGCGCTAGTAACGCGCACATGTTGACACACACCCGTTCCCCATATAAATCGGCATCCCTTTAGCATTCAACTATTAACGCCCATTACTCAACCCACCATGCCTTGGCACGCCGTGAGGCTATTGACCCCATATAAATCAACTCTCACGATTCAATATATGGTGTTTTTGCAACTATATGGTGCTGCCTCACCCTGCTGGAGCTTACGATGATTAAGGGGCTTCTAGATATCAATCTAGCTGATGATGCAACTATTATAAAGATTATAAAGTATTCTAAGCGCTAGATATATAAGCTAAGGAGGAAGAATCGAATATCCGGTGATATATTCACGCTGGGCATATTGCTGTCAGCCTATAATAGCATACGGCTGAGTGACTTCTATTATAACGTTCGTAATTTAAGTCCCGGGCGTTTATACATTCTAATACGTTTTCTTGTTACCTAGGCCCTCCTTAACCACCTTTCCATGTTAAACGGAACCGCTCAGCAAGGAGTTACCCTAGACTTTTTAGCAAGGAGTTACCCTAGACTTGCGAGTCAGGCGATTTTCGCTAAGTACGCCCAGTGCGTGCGTGACGCAAGATGAGTTTGGTGGCCGTGAGTCGATTATTTTGGCCTGCATTTGCACCTTAATTCAGACCTCTGCATTACCCTTATTTCTTACCCAAAAGGTATATAACTTAGTGCATTAGATAGCCTGATTTCTGAAGTTTGTATGTACTTAATTTGGGCATTGCTAGGGCTGTGGTTGGCTAGTTGTTTGGAACCAAAGATGGTGTGTTGGAAGGGCGAATTTTCCGGCATTTGCAAATTTGCACCAGAGCCTACCGCAGCGTGCCCAGGGGTGAGACGACGTCGGAGGGTATATAAGGAGGGCTTACAGAAGCCCAACTTAATTCAATACAAAGTTGTCCAGACCATTGTCAATCGTCCCAATTCGCCTCAGAGCACCATACTGCGACCCTGCCGAAACACACACACGCTGAACTGAATGCTATTCTATAGCACAAATTCATCAGAANNNTATTGTTAAACGGAACCGCTCAGCAAGGAGTTACCCTAGACTTTTTAGCAAGGAGTTACCCTAGACTTGCGAGTCAGGCGATTTTCGCTAAGTACGCCCAGTGCGTGCGTGACGCAAGATGAGTTTGGTGGCCGTGAGTCGATTATTTTGGCCTGCATTTGCACCTTAATTCAGACCTCTGCATTACCCTTATTTCTTACCCAAAAGATATATAACTTAGTGCATTAGATAGCCTGATTTCTGAAGTTTGTATGTACCTAATTTGGGCATTGCTAGGGCTGTAGTTGGCTAGTTGCTTGGAACCAAAGATGGTGTGTTGGAAGGGCGAATTTTCCAGCATTTACAAATTTGCACCAGAGCCTACCGCAGCGTGCCCAGGGGTAAGACGACATCGGAGGGTATATAAGGAGGGCTTACAGAAGCCCAACTTAATTCAATACAAAGTTGTCCAGACCATTATCAATCATCCGAATTCGCCTCAGAGCACCACACTGCAACCCTGCCGAAACACACGCTGAACTGAATGCTATTTTATAGCACAAATTCATCAGAATAAATATTTATAAATCAGTTTCTATTATAATATAAGTAGTTCCTAGTAATTTCTTCTAATTTCTTATATAATTACTAAGGAGAAGAAGCTTTATATTTAAAAAATGTAAAGTTTAAGAAGCTTTTTATAAAGCCTATTATTCAGCAAATAAAATAATAGCCTAATTAAAATAGTTATATTAATAATAAAAGTCTTTAGTATATTAGAATACTAAATTAATAAATAGGAATTTAATAGCTTTAATTAAGGCTAGTAAAGCTAAGTATTCTAATTATATAATGGTTATTAATTTATTTATAGCTAACGAATCTAAGGCAACTTTTAAAGTCTAAAAGAAATAATAGTTTTAATATTATAAATTAAAATATTATAATGAACAGTATTAATATAGAAGTTTTTAATTAATTATATAATGGTATATTTAAAGTAATTTTAAATAGTTTACTAGATTTTTAATAGATTCCTATAAGTTATCTTTATCTTTATATTCTTCTTATTTAATTAGGTATTTTATAATATTACTCTATATTTTATAATCTAGAAATTGTTTTTACTTTATATTTTTATATATGGTTATTAAGTTTTACTTTTATTACTAGTTCTATTAATTTATGTACTACATTTGATATTAAAATATAAATAATTAAATACAATTCTATTCTTTTAAATAATATAAGTTTATAATTAGTTTCTAATATTCATTTTTTAATTTAAAATAGTTTACGGTTTTCAAAACTTATGTTTATTATTAAGGCTTTTAATCTTAATTTATTTTTTATAAAATAAATAAATTATATATCTCTTTCTAAAAGTTAGTCTCTTTAACTTTTCTTAGTTTGCTTATTTTATTATTTATTCTTATATAAATTATAAATTTAAATAAAGTTATTTTTTATGTTTTCCAATTCTCTCTATATAATCAATAGCCTTATGTACTTTAGTTCCTTTAATAAGATATTTATAGGCTTCTAGATTAAATTTATAGGTAATATAAAATAATAATACATTAGTTATATATATATATATAATATTATATATAAATTATATAAGTAATAGTAACTATTCTTAATTAACTTACTAATAGTTAATATAGTAATATAGATATTATTTTAGGATCTAATTAAGGTATTCTATCTATTTATTTATCTATAGGTATACTATAATTAATAGCTTATATTTAGCTTTTAATTATCTTATCAAAGAGAAATAAAAGTTTAATATAAATGGCTTATCTTTATGAAAGATAATTTCCTAAAGTAGTTTATACTACTAATAATAATCCTTAGAAAAATATAAGGAAGTTCTGTTATTATATTTACTTCTTTATAAAATATAAATTTGGTATACTTTTTAAATGTATCTATTATAATAAAAATATTATTATACTTAATCTTAATTATTAGTTTTACTAATAAAAAGAGTTTAATTATAAAATCTAAACTAATTAATTTCTATAATTTCTTAAGTATTAATAGTAATTATAATAGCCTATATAGCTTATATTTATTTAATTCATTTTTATTATAAATATTATAATTATTAATACTTTAATAATAATATGCCTTAATATTTATATTCCAATACTTTATAAAGTCCTTAGATGACTTGCTTTTAAAGAGCTAGAGATAAATAGTATTTACTTCTATAGTACTAATTCCTCTAATATTTTATAAGTAAGGTTTTTTTAGTTCTAGGATATCCTTATAATACTACTTAACTCTCTATATAAAGTTCTTTTAGGGTAATACTTTATAGGTAGCTGTNTAGCAAGGAGTTACCCTAGACTTGCGAGTCAGGCGATTTTCGCTAAGTACGCCCAGTGCGTGCGTGACGCAAGATGAGTTTGGTGGCCGTGAGTCGATTATTTTGGCCTGCATTTGCACCTTAATTCAGACCTCTGCATTACCCTTATTTCTTACCCAAAAAGTATATAACTTAGTGCATTGGATAGCTTGATTTCTGAAGTTTATATGTACTTAATTTGGGTATTGCTAGGGCTATGGTTGGCTAGTTGCTTGGAACCAAAGATGGTGTGTTGGAAGGGCGAATTTTCCGGCATTTGCAAATTTGCACCAGAGCCTACCGCAGCGTGCCCAGGGGTGAGACGACGTCGGAGGGTATATAAGGAGGGCTTACAGAAGCCCAACTTAATTCAATACAAAGTTGTCCAGACCATTGTCAATCGTCCCAATTCGCCTCAGAGCACCATACTGCGACCCTGCCGAAACACACACACGCTGAACTGAATGCTGTTTTATAGCACAATTCATCAGATTCCAAGAAGAACGACCTTTATTAAGATGAGATGCAATAGTGGTTACTTAAAACCTTCAATCTATTCATCTCTATAAGCACTATTAGCCAGGCACTTAAGGGAGTTAAGTGAATGAAGAAATCACGCTCCTTTATTACTACGGAATGCAACCATGAGATCTAAGTCATCTAAATTATTAATATACAAGAATATCAGGCTGATTAACTCATCTTTATTAATAAGTCTAATATTAATAAGAGAAATGGGCTATAATACACTATGTGGGCGCTGAAGGGAATTTAGCTAAAGAAGCTAATACCCGGAGGGGGCATAGATCGTAGCACTTAATTTTAAGTGCTTCCAGCCCTTATGATTAAGGGTATTCTAGGTCTATCAGTATATTAGAGCTATACTAATAGGGAAGGCTTTATTGCCTTTATAGAGATTAAGGTTATTCCCAAAACAATACCATTCCTAGGGCTGAACTTAATACTAGTAATAAATAATGCAAGCTTCTACTATTATGATAACCTCCAGCAGGTATATAATAAGGCGGGGGTTCAGCTTGTATACCTCCCTCTATATTCCCCAGATCTTAACTCCATTAAGGCATTCTTTAGTGATTTAAAGAAGTATATTTATTGTTACTATTAGTATAAAGAAGACCAGTAACGTATAGATGATAACTAGAGGCAATTTTTTATTAATTATATATATAGCATTGGTACTTAAAAGGAAGCTATTACAGGTTACTTCAGAAAAGTAATGATTCTAGAGCTGGGGTAAGAGTCTATTAATTAAACAGCTGGCTAGATATATAATTTAAAGCCCCTAATATGTGTGTATTACCTATGCAAGATAATTTCAATAGTGTATAATATGTGGTATAGAAGTAATTCAAGTGCTCTTAAAGTTGTGCCTATGTGCCTGGATATGATAGGCATTATGACCCCCAACCAATAACACAGCCTCAACGCCCAGGGACTATAGGTATATCTATAAGTAGTATATAGTGAAAGAGCCTTTCTTTAAATAAATTAAATAATACTATCATTAGGCCTATAGGTATAGTAGAAGGTGGTTGCCCTGAAGTTGATCAGTTGGGGGTTATAATTTGGCTCACTTATCACCATATCATCACATACCTCTTATATAGAAATCAGTATATTGCAATATTTGGTACCTATTGCTATATATACTCCTGCTTCTAGTAATCCTTAATAAACTATATAACCCACCACTTAGCGTATATGCCTTTATGGTATTAATGTTTAACTATAACTTACTAGCGAGGATTTCTATTGCTATTAAAGGAGCAATGCCTTATACAGTTCTTGCTTAATAAGGGCAAGGGTTCAAATATAATGCATACCATTCTTTTTGCCTATTTTGTTTTGCTAGCTGAACTGTTTGGCCTTCTAGTTGCTTTTAACGAAGGTGTGGGTGGTGGTTATGCAAGCGGGCACATACACTTGCTATCTATTCGCCTAACTTAACAACGCTATAACACCACTAGAAAAAATCATAGATATAATACAATTTTTACTCCTAAAGAGCCTGCTTCTGGGCTTTATAATAATAGTTTTACTTTTTTAATTAATACACTCTTTATTAAAGAATGTAGGTTTATAGTTATGGTGTTTAGAATGAGGATGTACCGGGTACTAGTCTTGGGATTCTTATAGCCACTAGTTATAATACCATACTATCACTTAGCTATAACTTTATAAGAAAAATATATATATATAGTCTGATTACTATACTAAATAAATTAAAGCTTTCTCTTTCTTTTGATACTACTCCAGCTATAATAGGCTAAAGTTCTATTAAGGGAATCTATATTTTGAGTTAGGGGGCACCTATAGGCATACTTTAAGGGCTACACTACTAGTATTAATGTTTTGCACGTCTTGCAAACTTTGCAAACTTATATAACAACTACCAATTAACCCCTTAACGCACTTCTTGCCAATAAGCTATTGCGCCCTTAAGAAACGCCCTTATATATCCTTAAATACTATAAATAAGCTAGAATTAAGCTTCCCTATTAGCAGTAATATCCCTAGGGGCCTCGCTTGCCCTAGGGCCCGCCGGCAAGTCCTCTGCTGAGAGCATATACTCTTAAATAAAATCCTTTATGCACTGATGAAGAAAGCTGCCTAGGTCCTTATTAAAGTGACGTTCCTTATACCAGCCGTCTGGCTGTACTGAGAGGTCCCTAAGCAAGCATATGCCTGCTTCCTGAAGCTTGTGGGCTAGCCTGATTAATAACAACCTCTGCTCACGATCCCAGGCCTTCTAACGGCGAATATATGCAAGAAAGTTCTCTAGAAGCCCTTCCGACTTAAGGCTATTAGGCACTACTGGTGATGATGACATTATCACCAGCTGAAGCCGTAGAGGTGGTATGACCCTTGCTAATGGTGCCCTAGTAGAGGAAGGGGGTCCTGGGAGTATATATGCCTGCCCAGCTGCCTATATTGCCAGCGGCAGCGGCGGTGGCTAAATTGACTGGCTGGCTGCTGTGTGAACTCTACTGAGGGCATTCATGATAGCCAACGTAAGCTGACTGGTCTCGCTGCTGCTGCCGTTAATGTTGATGATGTTCCCGCTGCTAAAGCTGCCGCTTCCGCCCTATTGTATGTTGGCTCGGCCCGGGCGCCCTAGTACTGCGCTGAGGATATTATCATTTGGCCTAAGGTTTGAGAGAATGTTTGCTATATTGTCTGGCCTACCCGTCTTTCTCCCAATCTTTTAAATAAGTACCTAATTGTATATACTTATAGGGATGTTTTTAATAGATGCATTTTCCCGGTTCTTTTTAATTAAATCAGCCTACTTGATTAAGTCCTTATAGCTAAGTGCCAGATGTGACCTATCCCCCCTTTTGAAATACTATAAGGCTAACTTGGCTTCCTTCTTGCAGTTTGGGTACTTGCCCCTATTATAATACTTCTATCTTTAGCTTAGCCTTGTAAAATAGTTAGTTTTTACTTCCCTTGTTATAGCAATCTCCTCTTATATTATAGAGGATTTTGACTTTAAGAAGGATGAGATTCCCAGCTGATCGTTAAGTGGAGCGATATTAATATTAGCACTATTGCTACTATTTAGCCTTGCTTGAAATAAACGGCCCTTATTATCCTCTATAGCTTCTGTAATAGTAGTACCCCTAATATTATGAGATATAATACTAATAGAAGCCTGTTCTCCTTGACTAGAGGATGAGGGTGTTGTTAGTCCCTGCTAGCGCCCTGGGATCACACGGCGAGCAGTTGACAGCTGAAATGAATACGATATATTAAGTGTGTAGCGAGACTCTGCTTGTATCTACCCCATAAGGCTAATTATTAAATCCTGAATTATCTTAAGGGTTGCTCCGGCTGGAAACTCATTAGAGTGTTTAACTTTCCTGGTGGTAGCCTTCCTTAGCTGGATTAGAGTGCTAATATAGTTTTAGTTGATCTTATAGCTGTGGATAGTCTTAGCAACCCGGGTCTTTAATTCCTTAAGCTATATGTTAAGAGACCTAATAAGAGTACCCCTAAATATCATCTTTGAAGCTTCCAGGTACTTCATAAGTACTGGAGGGGGGGTAATACCTCTGAATTAGCTAGCCTCACTTGGAGTATATTTGAAGACCACCCTAACGTTAGTTGGGACTTTAATCCGAATAGGGGCTTCCTTCTAATGAAAGCTGGTTGTAGCAACCTCCTTAGGGATCTCTATAACATTATTATCTGGGGGAAGCACCTAATTGTTAAAGGGATTATAATTAGGAGCTTTAGTTGGGTCCGGCTCCTCCTAATTAGGCTTAGTAGGGCTACTCTCTAGTGGCGGCGCCAGTAGCGGCAGCGATGGTGGCTTCACCAGGGCCTTCCTCTTTACCGGAGCCTTCCTCTTTACTAGGGCTAACTACTTTGCTGGAGCTAGCGCAGCCAACTTAATGGTCTGGGTCTTCTTTATAGTAGAGCCACCTAATAATATAGATTTAGTATTCCTCCTCTTTAATGGGGCCATTCTGGTGATCTTAATTAGACTATTATTGAAGATGATTTGTTGTTTCAGCCGGGAGCGCAGTCGGCAAGGACTTATGTGTAGTGATCAAAGGGTTTCCGAGTACGTAACCCTGGAAGATCAAGGGTTTATATTCGGAATACATTATTAGGCGGTTATTAAGCAATATTATTAACTAACAATAATCACTAGCTATAAGGCTATCTAATACTAAGATTGAATACTTAGATTGACAACTGAAGAGTTTGTTCTATAAAAGCTATCTACTATAGTAATAACCATGTGGTTTATATGTTCTGACTCTTCAGTAGCTCGCTGGCTCGCAAGGCAAGCCTGCGAGTCGTAATGTAAGGCTTGAAGGATGCCTCTTCAAGCTAGCTCATATAGCTTGCAACCAAGTGTTGCAAGCCAGACCCTAACCCTAAATCTGGGTATACCATGCTAACTCTGCTATTAAGGTCCTACAGGGTTATATTGCAGCATATATCTTTAATATCTTTTAGGCCTGCAGACTGGGGTCCGGGGTGCTAGCGTGTTAGTTCATAATACTATCTCCCTCCTTACTTCTTTTATCCTTAAAAGTAATCTATAAGCCATTTTTGCTTGTTATATTTTTCATTTATACCTTCCTAATTCATTATATTATCCAGAGTCAAGGATTCTCGGGTTTCTAAGTTATCTCATTACTCCAAGAAAGTTGAGTAGCGCGACTCCCTATTATCTACCATTTTACAGGGCGCTATTATAATGCATTCTTATTCTTCCTATAAGGCGCAGGGCATTAAGTCCTATAAGGTTTCAGAGGAGGTTTCCAACCATTATGCTAAGTATATCCAATAATAGCAATTAAAGTATAACATCCTGGAGCTTAATAACTTAAAGAACCTTTTATATATCTCGGCCTAATACTAGAAACTAAAGGATGAGATTAAAGAATTAAAGGAGAAGCTCCTTTATTTACATAAGTAGAAGCATATATAGCGTGAGAAAATGTTGCGGGCTATTTATTATGGTTTATTAAATTTAGATGAGTTGGATCGTGTGGAGAAAGAGGAGGCTAAAGTTAAGCAGAAGCAGATTGTTAAGCAGTCCGCCGGGGTCGTGGGTTGTAACTCTACAGAGGAGGCTGGTGGGATAGTAGCGCAAGAAGCATAGCTGCATTCCAAGGGGGCAGTAGGTGTTTTTAATTGGAGTTCTATAGTGGATGCTAATACTAATTGGGGAAAGTTCCTTAATATTAGTAGTAAAGGGAATGCGCCTGTGGGTAGCTCGTCTGATACTTGATTTTGTTTGGTAGATGAATATATTAATAAGTTTGTTTTCAACTGGTGGGGCGTTTTGCTGGTTAATAGTCTAACTGGTTCCTACTAGTTGAGCAGTCAATTGGTTTTGCTGCTGGGCCATTTGGTGAGCCTGTTGGATTTTCTGGGCTGTGTGTTAGTTGTTTTAGCTGAGGCTGGGTTCTGGGCCTCAAAATCCTTTAAGAGTTACCTATAGTACGTGAGATTCTATCCTAGTTCCCATGTATTTTCACTAATATCATATCCCTTCCATTTAATCAAGTATTCTGTTATTCCTTAGTGCTATCTTGAGTCCAAAATGCTTTTTACTTTATATTTCTTATTATATTTATTAAGGGTTTTAATTTATATTTTAAGTTTTGCATTTTCTAGTGCTAGTTCTAATAGTGAAATATGGAAATTATTGTATTATCTTATCCCCTTGGGTAGTGAAAGTTTGTAATTAGTATCTAATTGTTTTCATGAAATTTTAAAGGGGCTGATTTTCTTATAGTCAAGCTTATTACTAGGGCGCTTGGTCTTGATGTTTTGGTAAAGAAGGTAGACCTTATCTCTCTCTTTAAGAATTAGTCCCTTAATTCTTTTCTAATTTATATGTTTTATTATTTATTCTTATATAAAAGAGAGTTCCGCTTAAATATTCTTCTAAATTTATCTAATTTATATTACTTTTTATTCTGCTAATTTTGCTGGAGTGTTGTCTAATAGTAACTTATAATATACCTGAGGTTCATATCCATAGAGTATAAAGAAAGGTGATTATCTAGTTGTGCTGGTTGTTATACTGTTGTAAGCAAACTGTGCTAGTGGTAGTAGTTTAACCTAATTATCTTATAATTGGTTAATGTAGTATTAGAGGTATTATTTTATAATCTAGTTGATTTATTCTATCTGTTTATCCGTTTGCGGGTATGCTATAATTAAGAGCTTGTATTTCGCTCTAAGTTGCTTTATTAGGGACTTCTAGAAGTTTAATATAAAGAGCTTATTTCTATCTGAGATGATCTTATATAGCATTCTATAATTGCTTATAATAACTTATAGGAATGTGTATATAAGTTCTTCTGCTATGCTAGCTTCCTTATATAGTATGAAGTATGCATACTTGCTTAGTCTATAAACCACTATTAGAATGCTGTTATATAGTACTCCAGTTAAGGGTTCTTATAAGAGAGGTAGCTTAATAATAAAGTCCAGACTGATGGATGACTATATAGTTATAGGTATTGGTAGGGGTTTTAGTAATCCATATAGTTTGTGCCTGGAGGCCTTGTTTTTGTTGTATAAGTTGCATTTGCTAATGATGGTCTGAACCTTTTTCTTGAGTTTGGGAATCTGGTGGTTTTGCTGGATTCTCTTGATGGTTGCTGCTACTCCCTAATAGCTATGTGCTAGTACCTTGTATATTTCCTTAATTAATTTGTTTTGTTCTTTTAGATCTGTAGGGGTTCTTCTGGTTTGGAAGTTAACTCTAATTATAGTGTTGAGTTCTCGGTTAAGGATGAGGCTTTTATCTTTCTAAGTTTTAAATACTATTCATTCTATAGGTGAATCTTTATCTTGATGGTTAGGTCTTTAGCTGAGTGTGTCTGCTCTTACATTCTTGATTCTATTTATGTGGATAACCTTGATGTTAAATTGTAATAAGAACTTTATATATCTGACTTATTATTTGTTAAGGGCCTTAGTTATTATAAAGGTTGTGAGATTCTTATGATCTGTGTAGAGTTTAATCTGTTTCTTAGCTCTAATAAGGTAGTATTGCTATTCCTGAAATGTATATATTATTGCTATAAACTCTTTGTCTGGTGTAGTATATCTTGTCCCTAAGCCATTGAACTTTTTGCTAAAGTTTGTGATGATGTGTATTCTTCCTTATTTGTCTTTTTGAGTGAGTTCTCTACCTATAGCATTATCTGAGGCGTTTGTATAGATTTTGAATTCCTTCCCTAGGTCTGCTTCTTTAAGTATAAGGTCTCCCATAACCTTGTCCTTAAGTATCTAGAAAGCTTGTTATTTAGTATCTGTCTACCTGAAGATATAATCTTTTATGGTAAGATCTATCAATAGTTTTATAATATCACTATATTGTGTAATAAATTATTAATAGAAGTTGGTATATCTAAGGAATGCTCTAATGTCCTTAATGTTTATAGGGGTTAGCTATTCCTTAATTGCTTTAACTTTTCCTTCTTATATCTTAATTTTTCCTAATTCAATTATATACCTAAGGTAGTTAACTTTTTATATATACTAGCTATATTTTTCTAATTCCACTAGGAGATTAGCATTCTAAAGTTTTTAGAGAACCTTTTTAATATATTCCTTATAATCATTAAGGTTTTCTGAGAAGATAAGAATGTTATCTAAGTAGGTAATGATAAAGATGTTAAGGTATTTGCTTAGGACTTAGTTGATTATTTTCTAGAATAATACAGGTATATTAGTTAATCTAAAAGGCATGACTGTTATTTTGTAATGTTTGTAGTATATTCTAAATGCTATCTTCTATTCTTCTCCTTCTTTCATTTAGATAAGGTTATATCTGTGCTTTAAGTTAAGTGCTATAAACCATTTTACTCCTTTAAGTTGGTCCTATAGTTCCTTAATAAGCGGGAGAGGGTATTGGTTTTTAATTGTGATGTTATTTAATTGTTAGTAGTTTATATAAAGTTATAGCTTATTATTCTTCTTTAGTATAAAGAGAATTAAGTATCCGGCTGGTGATTATAATGGCCTAATGAATTCCTTCTGAAGGTTTTTATTAAGGTATTCCCTAAGTGCTTTAAGTTATTCTTTATTGAGTCTATAGATGAGCTTGAACTAAGGTGTTGTTCCGGGTTTCAATAGTATTTTGTGGTCCTATTGTATATATTATAGTAATATAGTGTTAAGTCATTTCTAGAATACTTTCTTGAATTTGTAATAGTCTTCTAGTATTTATGCTAGTTTGTTAGTCTTATCTTCTTCTCTCTCTTCTTTTAGGTAAAGGAGGTATTGTTGTGTTTTCTGTGTTGTGTGCTGACTGGTTGTGTTGGAGTGGTAATCTTCTAACTAGCTTCAGTCCTTCTGTGAGGTGCTTAAGTGGCCTAATCCTTCTCTATCTTCCTAGAGTTGGGCCTTCTGTCCGCTCCTAGAGGTATCTGTAGGTTTATTTAAGTATGTTACCTGTTTGCTATCCTTAGTAATATAACTCCTTCCCTTGCTATTAATTGTAACCTTCTTCTAGGGAATAGCATTATCCTAAAAGATCTAGCTAGTAGTTTAATTAATTTAGGAATTATTCTTTCTTAACCAAGGTATTCCCAAGATTAACTAATGATTTGCTATCTTAGTAATATTAAATAATAGTAATTCTATATGGTTGTAAATTTAAATTAAGAGGGGATTAGTCTCTATATTAATAACTCTATTACTATAAGATACTTTAGTTCCATCCACTATATTAAATCTATAGGGTTCCCTTTTCTTATACTATAGTAGGTAATATCTATTTACTACCTTTAGGGAAATGAAATTCCCTTATGCTTTACTATTGATGAGTGCTGAGCACGTATAAACTCCCAGCTTAACCTAAACTATTAGGTAGCTATAGTTGCTTATTATTACGCACAAGTACCTTGTAATATAATTAGTTACTACCTAAGGTTTTATAAATAGCCCTTCTAGTTTTTTAACTATTTATCTGCAGCTAGGACCTTCTCAATGCTCTTAAGATTTTGCTTTATGATGTTTTATAATTCTTATAGGTTATTAACTAACTATTACATGCTATAATTCTATTCCTTTATTATTAGAGTTTTGAGTAGCAGCTCCTGCTATTTTAATAGATGCTAGTCTTAAGCTTTATTAAGTATATACACCTTGCAGGTTGGTGTATTATAATTTGCCCATCCATTAGGGTTCTAAAGACATTCTAAAGATATACAAGAGTCTAGCCTTATTAGAGTGTATCCTATCTTATTATATTTTTAGTATAGGTGCTAGTTCTTAAAATCATTATACTTATATATATGTTTAATATCCTTACCTAGATATTATTAGGGAAACCAGCTATACTTGGTTTTCTCTCTTATATATTTCTTGCATTTATTATAAATATATAATACCTAAGAGATATCTTTATATTTATTATATAATAAATATGTGCGTCTTGCATCTCCTGGTCTCTTATATTCCTAGGTAGGTTATCCTATAGTTTCTTTAAAAGGTCTCCCTGCGATCATAACCGCTATAATGTTAGTTCTTAGGGCTAGAAGGGGCGCTTATTCTAGGTAATCTTATAGTTCCTTCCACTAGGTTTATAGTGCAAGTAGGGCTTAGGGGATAGGTTTTCCTTTTATCCTAGGGTTAATTTGCGAGAGCTCCTCCCTATTTTCTACCGCTAGGGTTCTTCCTTACTTCCCTAAAGCGTTCTTAGGAAACCATCTAGTGGCCTCCTTATTGCTGCAATAAGTAATATAGCTGTTATCGAAGCAAGTTATCCAACTAAGTAATGCGTGTACCTTTCTGGGGTTCTGGGGATTCTTCATTAGTAGGATAGGCTGCTATTATGCCTTATCTTTCTGATGTTTTTTGTATTGGGACTTAGTATATTGGGAGAAGTATAGACTGTTATGGAGGTCTTCCTTATTAGGGTTGTAGAAGTTATATCCTTTATCCAGGTTTTAATCTGGGTATACCTAATATTAATTAAATATAGTTGTTCTATAGATACAGTACTTATTTATAAGTTCTTATTGCGATTTGGACCTAGGTAGTCCTTATGTATTGCAAGTAGCTATATTGGCTTAATGGGTAGCTTTGTTAGCCTATTAGGTTTCTTTGGGTACTAACTTCCAGTCCTTATTTTTCTTTAGAGCCCAGCATTCTGAGGCGAAGTATCCCATCTTGTTGTAATTATAGTATTTAATGTTTTTCTTATCCTTGCATTAGGTAATATCTAGTTCTATGGGTCCTACATGCTATCCCTACTAGGTGCTTGGCTTCTGATATTTCTTTCCTATATTAGATTTGTACTTATGGAATATAGTTTATTTAGAAGTTCATTCTTTCTTTTCTAAGCGTTATTTATAGAGTTTATTATTAATCTAGATAGCTATTTCCATATAGTATAGAAAATTATTAGGTTAGTTTATAACTTTACTAAGTTTATCCTTTACTTTATCCTTTAATCTATAGTTCTGATGAATTTGTGCTATAGAATAGCATTCAGTTCAGCGTGTGTTTCGGCAGGGTCGCAGTATGGTGCTCTGAGGCGAATTGGGACGATTGACAATGGTCTGGACAACTTTGTATTGAATTAAGTTGGGCTTCTGTAAGCCCTCCTTATATACCCTCCGACGTCGTCTCACCCCTGGGCACGCTGCGGTAGGCTCTGGTGCAAATTTGCAGATGCCGGAAAATTCGCCCTTCCAACACACCATCTTTGGTCCCAAACAACTAGCCAACCACAGCCCTAGCAATGCCCAAATTAAGTACATACAAACTTCAGAAATCAGGCTATCCAATGCACTAAGTCATATACTTTTTGGGTAAGAAATAAGGGTAATGCAGAGGTCTGAATTAAGGTGCAAATGCAGGCCAAAATAATCGACTCACGGCCACCAAACTCATCTTGCGTCACGCACGCACTGGGCGTACTTAGCGAAAATCGCCTGACTCGCAAGTCTAGGGTAACTCCTTGCTAGNGGCTCTGGTGCAAATTTGCAAATGCCGGAAAATTCGCCCTTCCAACACACCATCTTTGGTCCCAAACAACTAGCCAACCACAGCCCTAGCAATGCCCAAATTAAGTACATACAAACTTCAGAAATCAGGCTATCCAATGCACTAAGTCATATACTTTTTGGGTAAGAAATAAGGGTAATGCAGAGGTCTGAATTAAGGTGCAAATGCAGGCCAAAATAATCGACTCACGGCCACCAAACTCATCTTGCGTCACGCACGCACTGGGCGTACTTAGCGAAAATCGCCTGACTCGCAAGTCTAGGGTAACTCCTTGCTAGAAAGTCTAGGGTAACTCCTTACAACAAAGTCTAGGGTAACTCCTTGCACGGAGTACCAACGCCCTGCTGAGCGGTTCCGTTTAACAATAGTAGAATATGAATTTCTTTGTATTATTGGTATAGTTGATTTTAGTATAAATTCACTAGAGTTCTGCTATATAGTTGATTGCTAAATTGCGCTATTTGCAATTTACTAGGTCCCTTTCTGCCTGCTGTTCTTTATTTGGGTCCTGAAATAGGGACCTGAGGGCGTCTTCATAGTCTTTATAGCTGCTGAAAATCTGCTGCATTTCAAGCTTGCAGGCTTCAAATGACTTTATATTAATAAAGTTGGTTAGGTAGGGTATGAACCAAGCTAAAGCTTGTTCTTTAAGGAAAGAGGATATATGTATAACCCTTTTTTCGCTAGGCTGTGCATCTAGCTTATGGAAGCGCTAGTAGGCCCTAACCTGCATTAGGTATGCCTAAAGTTATTTAGTAGTCCCGTTATAAGGGGCTGGAGTATTAAGCTTAAAATATTCTTTTATTTGGATTAGGGTATTAATAATATTAGCTCCGGCTTGAAGAGTGGTGATCTCCTATTAAAGCTATTTAACTTCTGCATTGCGTTAAGCTTAACCTTTTATAAAGAGGCGCAACTGCCTAATCTCATTAACTAGTTCCTGGATATAGGAGTTTATAGTCTTATTATTAGTAAGTTCGTTTAGCTTATAAAGAAGGTTGCAGGTAGGGGTAGTTATTCCAGAGTCTAATATCATAAAGGGTTTTATATATAATATTACTTAAAGTTTATATAGCAATATATAAATAAGAGTTATTAAAATGTAATAATTAAAGAGGTTTCTGAGTATATTAATCCTAAAAGATTAAGAGTTTATATTCAGAATATATTATTAGGCAGTTGTTAAGCAATATTATTGACTTGATAATAATTACTAGCTGCAAGGCTATTTAACATTGGGATTAAATACTTAGATTGATGACTGAAGAGTCTATTCTATGAAAGCTACCTAATATGGTGATAATTATATCCTTATATATTCTGACTCTTTATTTATTATTGATAGTATTAATGGCGATCCTATTAATTGAGTATTGCTCGATGGAATTGATAATGATTTTATTGATTGTGGTGGGTTCCTGACCCTAACCCTGATAAGGTGGTGTTACTGATTGGATCAGGTGGGGCGCTCCTTTTGGGGGCCACTTCCCGACCTGCGGGGTTGTCTTCTGCGGTAGTTAGCCGCCAATGTGTGTTGGTCCATAACAATACCCTATGTTATATATATACTATGATTTTATAACTCTGCCTATATCTTACTCTCTTAAATTTGATAGAAATATAACATGATTTAAAAAAAAATTTAAGGAAGCAATTTAAGTTTGGAGTTAGCTTATAAAAAGGCAGTCCCTTAGCCCTTATAAAGGCTGCATTTTGGTCACAGACCTCCTTCGGTCGCTTCTTGCCGCGCCCCTAAGGAGGTCTGTGTGTCAGAGATAAACACGGGCCGCGTATCTCGCAAGCTCGATCCACGTCCCGCTCCGCTGAATAATATAGCTAATAGGAAGACTGCCCTACGGGCCGCACCCTTCACGGAGAGGAGTCAATACGGTTGTGAATCTCCGTGGTGGTTAGGGGAAACAAATCTCTAACAGCTACGTACTACCCTATAATATGGGTGTATGTGCCATCCTCCAATGAATCCCCTCCGGCGGATACTTTATTAATAAAAGTAGATTTTACGTACTAGAAACGGCATCGCACTGCCCGTACCTCTTGAGCAGTCCTTCCATTACCGTACCCCATACACCTTCGGTCACCCCCACCTTCGGACCACACTAAATTGGAACACACCACACAAACTGAGGGTATTCAGACAGCCACAACTCAATCAATTCTTATGATGTATACCTAGTAGCTATATGAAAATGATTGTAAGAAGTTAATTAATCACTATATCTAGCCGGATGTTGAATTTTGCAGCCCCTACGGCCGAGTTGCTCCTCTATAATCTTAGGCTTGGATGCATCTTCTTTATCTTCCTCCTCCTCAACTTCAACCTTAACTTGAGCAACTTTATGGCGTTTCTGAGGCCGTGGCTCTTCTTCCAGTGCCTCTACTGTGAGGTCTTTCTGCCCTATTTTGAATATAGTTATAAACTCTGCATTAGGGTTGGGTATAGCCTTGCGGCATTTCATCTTCTCTCGGACCTCTCTTTTAACTTTAAGGCCGGTATTTTCTCTCTTAAGGATGGCAACTTGAGATTATAGTCTGTTAATCTCATCGGTAACTTATTTAGCTCTATATCTAGCCGGGCAATTATCTCTAGAGACTAGTGACATTATATAGTCTCTTGTGATGGCCTCTTTATCCTTAGATGGGCTGCTGGCTTCATTAGAGGCTTAACTGATAGCCTTATTACTGGAATTCTCATAATCTGACTATTCCGGCTAATTTAGGAGATTTAGTTCCAGGTCTAAGTATATTTCTGGATGCTGCATTACCTTCTCTTATAATATTGGGTATATGCCTGTATGTCTGAAGGCATTTCTGATAGTCTTCTTGGTAATTGCTTTCCAAGCTTTAAGGAGGCATTTGATAAAGTTAATTTTGCCTATGGGAGTTGAATTTGTGTAGCTAGATAGCTTCTCAGTCTTATTGTTAAATGCTCCTTTAAGCATATTGAAAATGCTATTGTTAAGAGGTTGAAGCCTGTAAGAAGTATGTGCGGGTAGCTATAACGGGTTAATATTATGCCTATAGCACATAGTTATGAACTCAACGCTCCGGTAACTATTATAGCTGTTAAGTATTAAAAGAATAGCCCGGGACTTATCATTCTCTCGGATCTTATTTATTGCCGGGATGAGGATATCACGGAGCCATTTGATAGCAATCTCATTGCTTATCCAGCCATTCGGAGAGACCTCAAAACCCCATTCTAGGGGCATAATCTTCTTAAATTCTCTCTTGAACCATTGCTATTAAAGATTAACTCCTTTAAAAATAAGCCCTGGAGGCAAATAGTAGCCTATAGCAGTTATAGAGTTGATAACCGTAACTATTACCTGAGCAGCATTTTCTTTTACAGCAACAGACCGCTTTTCAGCACTTCCTAATACAAATTTATTATAGGCTATAAATGCAATTAGTTAAGAATAGTATCTCTTAGTAGGCAAATAAGGGATAAGTATACTATTGCCTTCCATAATGCCTCCTTCATTAATATTGACTATCAAGTTGGCTTTAACTCATTTAAAGTCCTCTAGCTTGTTAAAATACTAGTTAACTGCCTTGGGAGTAAATAAAGAAAACCGCTCGGCTTCTTACTTTCTACCCATCTTCAAAATGACTTCTGGGTACCTCTTTTTAAAGTTGTCAACCTAATTCTTCCCTAATGGCTTATTATCACTATTTTCCATGAGAACAGATGTAATAAGGGAACGGATAAAGGAACTAGTTGGGGCATAGCCTAATTTCTCTTGCTAGAGAATCCAATTAGCGATATTATTTTCTTGGGTACAAGATAGGCGTTAAGCAGGCTGGATCTGCTCATTTAAGGGTCTAGTACCCTCCATTTACTTCAATAGTGTGGTCTTCAGCATACCGAACCGGTTGGCTGCTGTATAGGGCGTGAGGCCCTCATCTGTGACTGCATATGCTGCATCATATATCTGGGATTGTTAATAGTCCTTAGATCTACCATATGGCTTCTTTTTGGGCGCCATACTGGGCAATTGAGTTGGTAGCGCTGCAGAGAGAACAATCTTTAATTTATAAGGGTGACTATCTCAGAAGGCATACAAGTAGTGCAGGATTCTGCTAGACTATACCGCTAGTGCGCTACACAGTCTACAAATTAATACTCAATATATATAGATCTATTAAAGAGCTATAGATTGACTATAAAAATATCGTGAGAACTTTAGAATTGAGCGAATGCATATAAGCCAAGTACCCTCACTTTGTGTGGTGGCTGTGTGATTTTGTGTGGTCCGAAGGTAGGGGTGACCGAAGGTGTATGGGGTACGGTATAACATGTAAAGTACTCATGTTCCCGCTGACTAGAGGAACTTGATGAATATAAATAGTCCATATAGATGACTCAAGTGACGATACTATCGAAGTCTTTGCCAAGATTGCCATGATGGAGGCAATCGCTTCTGTTTGCGGACTGACGTCTTGCCGTGGCCAGGTACTCAAAGTCTGTTGCACTACATAGTCGTCTCTTCCCTGCAGACGACAAGCGTCCGATCAGCAACAGGGACTCTAACCTAAAGAATCGCCAATCTGATCCAGGCATACGGGCACACTGGTATCGGTGCTGTTGGTGTCGAGGGGAAAGGATGGTTCACATCTCAAGTGGATCCTGGGGAACTTGCACGCGGCTGATGCCCTGGTGCTGGAAATGCCAGGGGTAGACGCCATATCTCGGCTTCTACAATAAATCTTGATTAGTGTAGGCTCTCACCAAGAGCATTGGCACTCTAATCCTGGGAGAGCCGATGAACCATTTCATGGCCTGAAACTCTATTTCTGCACTTGCAGGGTACTACATAGTAGAAGTGAGGGGATCATGACTCGTCTGCCCAGCGGCGGGCCACCGGATTCATCTGCCGGCGCCACGTCTAAGGTACACTAATATCCACCACATAACAAATATTACGTGTAGTCATTGGAGACTCGTACAGAATGAGAGCAGGAAGACCCGACCGGAGCTACGCGTGCCCCTTGAAAGCTCACAGCTTGGCATCTTGCAGCCAAGGCATCATGCTCCAGACTGGCCTATGGAACTTGTCCTTGACCCGATGGAATAATGTAAAATCAGACGCAGGGTCAACAACCGCAAACCTCCTAGTGCCTCCGCCTCCTTGTTTTGTGGCTGACGAAGGCCTGTACCCAGCCAAGTGTGGTATAGTCCCGCACAACGTTGGGTTTTTTCCGACTGGGAAGGTGACTCGAAGGTAGTATAACCCTCTGGCTGTTCGTCCCAGATCCACCGTAGGCTCTTTCATCATTATAATGCCAATTTGCACTGTGGCATGGTATGAAACAACACAGGGCAAAGAGCTGGGAGATTTAGTCCTTGCCCAGTGCGCTCCCTCACGTCTCCTGATTCTCTTGGAGACGTTCCGCCGTCTGTGCAAATGCTGCGCACATTTTCTCTCCTGTCCTTGTCCCAACAATGATCCCCGAGTGAGAGCATATTACTGTAATCATGCGGGCGTTTTCTGTTGTTCTTGGAGCCCTAGTTGGGTCCTCGCTCGCGGATGTGTCGACGCCATCGTGTGCGGTAAGTGGCGGGAAATATGTAGAGCCCCGCTGAACTGTATGGTGGATCCAGCACTGATCTTCACTTTCCAGGCGAACTGCCTCGAAACATATCTACCACAGTCTGGATGCAATGCGACTGACGCAGCTTGTGTATGCTCGGATTTGACCCTGATAGGACAGGTACAGAATTGCACGGTTGCAGCATGTACGGTCCGTGAAGGCCTGAGTAAGTCCATCTCGCCCAGAAAATTCGAGGTTCTGTGCTAAGTACGATTCTCCCCCCAGCGGCTCTGAACGCAACAAAAACCTTCTGCGGCGAGCCTGTTCGGGACAGGACGGTGGTCACGCCGGTCGTCACCTCTGTCTTGGGTGCCCTAGCCGTTGCTGCGGTGATCATGAGGATTTTGGACAGCGTTGCCCGTGATACCCTCCTGAATTGGTCCAACTTCAGCATTGCCTTGTCACTTGTAAGGGTTCTAGAGCCCTCTCTACTCTTGCGTGAGGCCACGGCTAAAGGAAACAGGCATGTTCGATAGCGATAGGGGTTATTGTATATCTGAGTAAGTCGCAGGTGCAATTGTTAGACCCTGCTGGATGCTCACAATATTATAGTGTCCTCATTGGGTTTCGGAAGGGATATATGGACGATACCGCACGACAATATCACTCAGATCATCTTGGTACGGAACCCATCGTGTGCTAGGTCCAACCCAAGCTTGAGGCTGACATTCTGCAGCTCACCTGGATCTCAGAAATGATTTATATGGTAGTGAATGGCATGACGAAGGTAGCCATGCTGCTGTTTTATCTCAAAGTGTTCCCGGACCAGAATTTCCGGCGGAGTTGTTACATCATGGTAGTCATCTGCCTGATCTATGTATTGGTAACGGACGTGGCTACCTTCTTTAACTGTACTCCTATCAGCTACAACTGGACGGGCTGGACAGGGGAGACAGAGGGCCAATGCTTCAACTACAACCACTTCGCGTGGACGCAGTCCAGCATAAACATCCTGCTTGACCTCGTCGTCATCCTGCTGCCGATACCGCAGCTGTGGAGGCTCAACATGGGGAAGAAGAAAAGGATCCAGTTGGTTCTGATGTTCAGCCTCGGGCTCTTGTAAGGCTGCCTACCCTCGTGCCGAGGCCTCAGATTCCGTGATAATGTGGTTCTGACTGTCCTGTGTTGTAGCATCACCGTCGTCAGCATTGTACGGCTGACGGCCCTGGTCAATTTCGGAACGACCACCAATGCGACCTGTGAGTCTCGGCAGTCAAGGCCCACGGCAAGCACACGTGTACTGACGGCCTGCCCTCGGCTTCTAGATGACAACATACCAACGGCATACTGGAGCGATATAGAGGTCTACGTGAGCATCACATGCTGCTGCCTGCCTGCGGTCCGCTCGTACCTGAAGAGGTCGTTCCCAACCTGCTTCAGCAGCTACGGGGACAGCAGCAAGAATACCCCGCAGCCGTACTTGACCCCCAAGTCCCCTCGGCACACACCCAGCGGTGGAATTCAAAAGAGTATCACGAACACGGTGACCTTTGGGCCGAGCTCCCCTGATGGGGGGTCACATAACTCGGATATTGAACTGGTGGACGATAGGAGATGGCGCGACAGCGACTAGGTTCTCGTGAGCTGAGTGCTATCTGGATGGCATTTGCAAGCGGGCTAGATCTGTGATTATAATCAGCCAAGGCGAAAGCTGACGGGAATGTGCATTTGAAATCCAATGAAGCCGTAAGCCAAGCGTGGTGTGCATATTGGTGAAGAAATCTGCATAATTGATATGGATCCGGAAGATCTGCGATGTACTTGGCAGCATAACCAGAAAGGACATTGTATGGGGGCTGATGTACTTACCAAAGGACCTTTATACTACAGCTGCGTGCGTTAAAATAGAATTGTCGATCGTGGCTGCAACGTTTCAAGAATGGTCCTGTCGAAAGTTAAAAACCATGCTCTAATAGCATGCTGTAAGACCGTTGGTCAATGGTGCCTATCGCCCTGGCTATGCTGGAGCTTGGTGCTGTTATCGATAAGAGCCGAGGCCCGAAAAGCTATGGGGTCAGAGCTGCCTGACCTAGGTAACGTTTGAACCGACAGTGTGGCACTCAACCGCCACTTGAGAGAAGTCGCAAGAGAGAAGTGCGCCAAACAAAGTGTCGTGGCTCTCACACTCGAGGAACGAGTTTGCCCCGGCAACATGGAAGGTATTAGCCAAGACGAAGATGTCAAATCGCAAAAGCGAGACCGTTCGGAATTCGAGGGGGAGGGTAAGTACAATCCATCTTCTCTCTGCAAGGGCCCGCCTAGAACTCACATGCTGATGATGGCGGCTCCAGACAGCTCATCCGACGATGACATGGGGCCCCAGCTGCCTACCGCGGCCGCACCCAAGAAGAAGCGCCGTGTCCTCCCCTACGAGAAGCTATACGTGTCTGCCCTGCCCAAGTCAAGCCGGTACTCAAAGTCCCTGATGCACAAGGAGCAGCTCTCCTTTGTGACCATGACTCCCCACACCGACTTCCTCATCACATCCTCGGTGGACGGCGTGGTCAAGTTCTGGAAGAAGGTCGCCGACGGCATAGAGTTCGTCAAGGAGTTCAAGTCCCACCAGGGCGAGATCCGGTCCGTCTCGTGTAGCGCGGACGGGAGGAGCTTTGTGACAGCGGGAGTCGACAAGTCCGTCAAGATCTTCGATGTCATTACGTTTGACCTCCTGGCCATGCTGCCACTGGAATACACCCCGAGCAGTGTTTGCTGGGTGCACAAGAAGGGTGCAAGCCTTCCTCTGCTTGCCATCTCGGATGCCGAGAAACCCATCATCCATGTGTATGACGGCAGGGGCGAGAAACTGGAGCCGGTACACACGATAAAGGGCTTACACAGGAGCCCCGTGAGCCTCATGGCGTTCAATGATGCCTACGACTGCGTGGTATCGACAGACGAGGGTGGCATGTTGGAATACTGGAGGCCCGGCGGTTCCTACGAGAAGCCGGACAACGTTTTTCAGTACAAGAGCTCGACAAACCTGTTTGACTTCAAGAAGGCAAAGTCAGTCCCTACATCTCTGACTATATCACCGTCTGGCCACCAGTTTGTGACATTGTCGATGCCGGACCGGAAGATCAGGATATTCGAGTTTGCAACCGCGAAGCTCTACAGAACATACGACGAGTCGCTGCAGGTAATCGAGGAGATGCAACAAGCCGGCACGTCTCTTCAGAAGCTAGACGCAGTTGAGTTTGGAAGAAGGCTTGCTATTGAGCGAGAGGTTGAATCACCGGCGTACCGCAACAAGGCCACGGCAGTGTTTGACGAGTCGGGCCATTTCATCATCTATGGGTCTATCGTGGGAATCAAGGTGCTCAACACCTACACCAACCAGGTTGTCAAGGTGTTTGGCAGAGATGAGCAGCTTCGGGCACTGGATCTTGCCATCTATCAGGGTGCACCGCAGAAGAAGGGTGTCACTACTGTTGCTATGGCTGCATCGAGCAATCCGCTTCTGGAAGAGTCAGAAGCCAGAGACCCCATCCTTTTTGCTACAGGCGTGGGAAAGGTCCGTTTCTACATGTTCACCAACGAGGAGGAGGTATCCAGGAGCACACGCGATGTGCAAAATGAAAAGCCCACAGCAGACGGCAAGAAAGTCAAGGCCGGAGGAGAAAAGCAGAAGAAGCCAGGCACTGCGGCTATCATACACACAACGTATGGCGACATCCACATCCGCCTCTTCCCTGATGCCGCCCCAAAGGCTGTCGAGAACTTCGTGACGCATTCGAAGAGCGGCTACTACAACAACACAATATTCCACCGCGTCATCAAAAAATTCATGATTCAATGCGGAGATCCCCTGGGAGACGGTACGGGCGGTGAGAGCATCTGGGGCAGGGAATTCGAGGATGAATTCAGCAGTTTGAAGCATGACAAGCCTTATACGGTCAGCATGGCCAACGCCGGCCGGAATACGAATGCAAGCCAATTCTTCATCACGACTGAAAAGACTGCAAGTAATCCCCTCCTTGGACTTGCCGTGCCCAGGACCCCATCTGGCTAACAGTGTGAATAGCCATGGCTTGATAACAAGCACACCATTTTTGGTCGTGCTGTCCAGGGACTAGACGTGATACATAAGATCGAAAACACTCGGACAAAAAAGGAGAGGCCGGAAGAGGATATCAAGATCCTCAACATCGACATTGCATAGAAAACTTAGGCAAACAATAACTGGCAGGCTGGGTGCCTGCGGCTGCCCCGCAGGCGATCTACGCAGCAGCTCCTCAGCCCTGGACACAACGCATCCCGAGTAGTGATTCCCAGCTCCTGTAGCCGAATATGGTTCCAGTAGCTGCAGGGCCACATCAGCGTAGCCTTCGTTACATTTATTTGCCAGTCCAGGATTCAGCGTCCAGATTGATCGGCATGGTGCATCGTTGCAACCCCACGTGACGGCAGAGCTATCAGCGCGCGCACCCAGTCTCTGTTGCCAGTTGGATCTTGGCCAAGTTGCCGCCTTGGCCGGGGGATCCACAAAGCAGCCGCGTATTAGCCTCTGCTTATCATCCAAAGGCCATTTGCAAGGGCCTGTCAGGCGCCGGAATCGATCACTGCTAGCTATTGCAGTTTCGCTTTTCTCAAGCGGTCCGATCCCTCCGTCATCCTTCCTACACGCATGAGGCTCAAAACGTCCTTGCATGCCTGCCCGCCAGCCGCGATACTCACTGGTTTATTGGACGAGTGAGCAAGCACTCTTGGCGTGCTCAAGGTTTGTGCACTGGCCTATCGTGACCCTGCCCCAATCGACGGACGGGCAACGGCGGACGAGGGGGACTATGGGGATTCCCAGCTCCAACCCCGCTTTAATTGGCCCGCCAGCAGAAGAGCGACAGGAAGCTGACGATACCGGCGACAAACCAAGCCGCGCACATCGCGAGGTATGCCTCGTCCGAAGAGACCGGGCGCGCCGGAACCGAAGAAACGGAGCAGGAATGGCTGCTGGTGAGCAACCGCAGCCCCTGAGACCTGCGGGATGAGCTGCAAGCTGATGACGCGTGACAGGCCGTGTAAAGCCAGGAAGGTGAAATGTGGAGAAGAGAGACCTCAATGCGTAAAGTATAACAACCTGACATCCCTTTTCACATTGTCCGAAGCGCCCCGGCAGGTCGTGCAACAACGGAATGCGCTTTCAGGACTAAGATGCGAGGCACAGCCAGGCCTCGAAGTATTCACCAGACCGAAGCTCAGGATTTCTAAGGAAGAATGAGACATCTCGGTACTAGCCGCGAACTCGCAGGGTACCCTTCGCGTGTGCTCCTCCATGCTATAGCAACCTGCGCGGCCCGTCCAAGTGGAGGGCGAAACCGGCCGTCGAACCGTGTGAACGACCTACATTGTTGAGCTTACGGAACAACTGTCCTGACATACAATAGCTGTGAGCGCACAGGCGAGACTTGTGACTACAGTATCAAGCTTAATTGGGAGGGGAGGAAGAAGAAGAACCCGGGCTTCGAGACCATCCTGTTCCACGCTCCGTCGGAAGCCTCATCGAGTTCGCAACGAGATGCACAACCCCCATCTGATGGCTCGTCCGTCGCGACGCCGGCATACATCGCAGAGGGGCAGTCGCCGTTGATGAGCAGCTTCCGAACTGTTCCTGGCGAACAGGACAGAAACCCAGGCCCCGAGTCCGCCGCGGGCCCCGCTCCCAGCATAGACGAGAAGGTGGCCTTGCCCGGATCGAGCGTCTTCTCTATACAACCCAGAGGACATGTTCTCAATGGCTCGGACGAAATAAGGTATTGTTCTCCTGGCCTTGCCGGCCCGACAGCATCGCTCTCTCCGCCTCACGGTAGCAACCCGAATGCCGCCTTCGGTGCCTACGCCACCGTCCCAGAAAGCAGCAGCAATAGGATAGGACGCCCGCCCCCGCTGAAGCGCCTGAAATACAGCGTCGACCTCGACATGCCTCCGCAGGTTACATCCCCGACCGAGTCAACCTCTGCCGGCGCCACACCTCAGCTGTTCCCTAGCATCACCAGCACTGGCCTGGTAACGGCTACCCCCGCCTCATTGCCGTTGACGCCAGCAGCCTCTTCACCGAACAGTGACGGAGGGCGCCAGACTTCGTCCAGCCACGGGATGCTAGGCTCTCCTGATGTCCGGAAGATGTCAGTCAACTCACTCTTGTCAGGGCCTCCCGGACCGGTGGCGCGGCAGTACGCTCCCCCGTCCGAGAGGGCAGTCAATGCCAGGACCACATTATGCTTGTCGCATGTCACCACATACTATGGCGTCGACCCTGGCTTCAGGGACTTGGACCTAGGCCAGAATGACGACGCCCATGCCATCATCAAGTCGTCCAGGGACTCGACTGCCAAGGATGACCTGAAAACGGTCGAATATTTCAGGACAGAGGAGATGAGCGTGACCAGGCCGCGGGGTTACTACAGTTGCCCCATGCCAGTCCGGATTCCTCAAGACCTCGAGCCCCTACCATCCAAACTTCGAGACAACCCGATGAACTTGCTGTATTTCCATCACTTCATGAACCACACGGCCAAGGCCCTTGTACCTCACGATGACGAGCAATCCAACCCGTTCCGGCACGTCCTGCCAATGATGGCCGTTCAGAACGACAACCTACTGAGCCTCATGCTGGCATACTCTGGTCAGTACCCACTTCTCAGTATTTTGGTTCATATCAGGCGGAATAAAGTATCTGTGCTAAATATTCCCTCGCAGCGTCGCACCGCGCGCACCTGCTGAACCAGCCCGAGCCAGAAATGCGGATAGCACATTGGGTCCAGGACATCTTCCCGGCTCTGCGAACGGCCCTGGACGACCCAAACCAGAAGATCTCCGACGCCAACATTGCAACCGGTATCATGCTCGCGTCACTTGAGATCGTCAGCCCGACCGCGTTCGGCTACACGATCCCGTGGCAGCGGCACCTGGGGCTCGCGCGGGAGCTGGTCGCGTCGAGGCCCGACGGGATCCGCTGGTCGCGGCGGTGGACCCAAGAGGACCAGGTTCGTGCGTTCCTGTGGAGCTGGCTGGCGTTCCTGGATGTGCTGGGCACACTGAGCGGGGGGCGAAGGGAGAGCTCGACGGCGTGGATCCTGGACTACCAAAAGGATGACTACGAAGAGGAATTTGACGAGATTGACTGCCTGATGGGCATGACTACGAGGGGCGTCTACATCCTAGCCAAGGTCGCCGAGCTGACCAAGGAGTGCGACGTGCTGCGCACGAACGGCGGCGGCGGCATCACAGCCGTGCCGGGCGCAGCGGACCTCCTGCCGCACCCGCCCGGCATGCCCAGCATCAGGGAGTGGCGGCCGCCAAAGGAGATCATCACGCGGGCGTGGGAGCTCGAGGACGAGGCGAAGCGAAGCATGATCCTGCTGCCGCAGCCGTGCAAGCACCTGCACGCGTCGGGGGACGTGGTCCGCTGGGACCAGCGCGAGATGATGGCGCTCAACGAGGCATACCACTGGGCCGGGCTGGTGCACCTCCACCGGCGGGTGCTGGGCAAGGCGACGGGCCACGAGGACGTGCAGGCGGCCGTGCTCAAGATCCACGTGTGCGTCGACTGCGTGCCGCTGGGCGGGAGCGCCGAGGCCAGCCTGCTGTTCCCGCTCTTCACGGCCGCGTGCGAGACTCTGGCGGACGAGGGGCGGCGGGCGAGGGTCAGGGAGAGGCTCAGGAGCATGGCGCGCAGCGGGTTCCTGCAGGTTGCCAGGGCCAAGGAGCTGGTGGAGAGGGTGTGGGAGAGTGGTAGGTCTTGGGATGAGATGGTGACGACGGAGTTTATTGGTTGAAGGTGGCACCTCTGCCCGTTATTCTCGGAGCTGGGGTGATGGCGCGGGACCGATTAGTTTGATGCGTTGAGCTGATAGCGAAGTTATTGGTACAGCGATATTGACGAGAGGCACAGCGACCTGCACGATGTAGTTTACAAGGCTTTTGCAGCATTCCCGTGGTGAGGCCCGGAACCCATAGACCAAGGGGATAGACACGGTGCCAGGTCACACTCCATGTTGTCTGCACGGCATACTATCTATCCACAGCACCTAGGGTAGATGTTCTTTTGGCTAGTCATGCCATGGCCGACAGCAAATGATGCCTGTTCAGAAAGGCTACAGCCTCGTGTGTAAGTAACGATGCAATGTGGGGCCATACAAGCACGGGAATTAGCCATGTAACCTGGAAGATTGACTGACACGAGATGAGAGAAAAAAGAATGAAGAGAAGAAGAAAAAAATAGCCCTTCAAGCACATGTCTTGCTTATGGAGAATGAAGGACGGGAATCACCCCACAAAACCAGGCGAAGAGATTACTTGCATCCTAGCGGCTCAATAGGACGTAGAGATGGGCTGATATCCCCGCAGATATTCTGGACCAGAACTTGCCATCACTTGCTCGGGCTCCGCCCCCGCAGCGCACACGTGCAGGCACAGGGCTGATCTGGAGTGGTATGCCTCCACTTTGTTTTCCCGCCCCGAGGTCAACTTCTCCCTCTACATTACAGAGTGACGTTTCCTTCTTCATGCGACCCCCTCGCACATCTCCCGGCGCAATCAATCACCGGCACAAGCTCCATGGGCCTGTGATGGATACCTTTGTATTAGCTGGCCCTTGTGGCTGATGCCAGACCGTGAGATGAGACGGCGCCTCAGCCCGGGCCAGGCCTCACTGAAACTCGTCTTCTCTCATCCTCAGCTCTCCCCAAGCAACGACCCCCTTGTTTCGCACCACGAATACGCAACGGCACTTGCAGGTGTCGTCCCCGTTGGCTCCCGTGGGCTCCACATCGCCTCGCGTCAGGTCAAGAGCATTCCTCGGAACACCCATCAGGATGGTCATCTTCGGTGACTGGATGTGGGGCCACCGCGGGCGCATTCATTGTACCTGGATGGTATCTGCTGCTGTACCTGACTGCCGCCAAGTGGCACATGGGCGACCTGATTCAGACCGTGTCATGCCACGTCAAACGGCCGCGACCTGAACCGCGCGGCCCGGCGTCATGCCACTCACTCTTCCGCCTGTCCTGTGCGCGCTCTCCTTCTCGTTAGTTGCCCCGGCCTGTCCCGGTTGCTTGGGAAGTCTCCGCCCACCAATGCACGCCTGCCTCCAGCCAGTGGCCCTCGCGTGGGACGGAACGAGGAATCAAGGGCTACTGACAGCCACATGGGAAAAGACAGGAAGAAGCATGGCTCCAGCCCAGCCCACGTTTGTTCCGATCAATGACAATCAGCCTTCCTCTCCTGACGTGGAAATCTGTGTTTAGTTGGGCGGCCCAACACATATACCCGTCTCCCACTCCTCGTTTCCTATTTGTCCTATTTCACGCGCCGTCTCGTGCACGCATTTCATGCGTCCCTGCCATGGTTTGGGCAGCTCTCTGCCAGTGAGCCCAACCTAGTGGCCCAAGAAATGGCTCTTGCAGCTTGTTTACTTCGATCATGTCCTCCGTGGCTTGCCAGTTCCTTGTGTACACGCTCTCCCTCCCTCCCACCTCAACAACGCAACAATCGTGACAAGCTACTCTCATTCAATCCCGGGGCAGCAAATAGATACCGCTGGTGCTGAATCACAAGCTTCACACGGGCTCATGCCCTTTTGCCAGCATACCCCATCCTGCATTGACAACTGTTCGCATTAATTTCAAGGATGGCCTGGGACGCATCCGATCGCATCACGGCCCGCTGTCCACAACGCCAGACCCTCAGCAGCTCAAAGTTCGTCCCTGACGAGCCCATCTTCGACTCTTCAACCATCTTCTCAAGCCAACACGATGCCAATATGGCCCTTGGAGCCTTACTGTCGCCGATCGAGGAGGAGGAAAGCGGATTCGCCTTTGACAGCGCTCCCCTCCAGGTCAAGGTCACCGTCAAGTTTCTGGACCCCGTCGTCAGGACATTACATTACACCCGAACCTATTCCAGCTCCCCAGCCTTCGAACCCACTGCCCGGATATGTCGTGGCCTGCTACAGAGGATTGAACACTGCAGCAAGGAACTCGTCACCCGCAACGACCCGCAGGCGTTGAGCGCGGAGCTCCGTCAAGCACCCCGGTTCGAGATCAGTTTCCAACTCAAGCGCGATGGGTTCCATGGGGTTTGGGCTGAGAGGACCTTCAAGTCCTACCAGAAACACCCTGTCACCAGTGCCCTGGCCGGGGACATACTTTGCGCGACTCACAGCATTGTTTGTGTCTTTTTAAAACACCACGATGAACATTTCCGGTGGACCAACGAGCCTTCGCATGGGAACCCACATGACGCGCCGCCAACTTTCAAGCCTTCTCTTAGCGGTGCTCCGGACCTCTCTTGTGTGCCTCGGTCTCGTTTCATAGAATCCACGCAAGCCTGGGAGTTTGTCCCTGGGTACACCCTAGAGCTTGTGTTCAAGAGCCGCAATCCCTCACGGCGTCAGGTGCGCATCACACGAGCTCTGAAGGTCAACAGCAAGCAAACTGCTCCGCTGAACCTCGGCCAGGCCGAGACGCTCCTATGGCAGGCTTACAGGACGCTCGAGGACACGCTTGACTCGAGGAGAACTGCCTTTGAGATCGAACATGCGCACTGTGACGGATTCGAGGGCGTCCTGGACTGCGGCTGCCAACATTTCGACGAGGACGCCCTCTGCGTGGAGCTTCGCATCGTCAACAACCTTGGGCCATGCTACGAGCACCTGCACCGCAATATCCGGAGCCGACTGCAGCTGTTCAGGCACGTTTATGGAAACGACTGCGACGACTTCATGCGTGTTGTACATGAAAGCTTCGACCAGTTGAGGGGCAAGATGGACGCAAAGCTGGACGCACTGAACGACTTTGACTTTCAGATTACGGAACTGATTGGTCATGGCTGGCGCATCAAGAACGCAGCTCGGTTTACCCTCGACAGCAAGCAGAGACACAGCCGGCGGACCATCGGCGCTCTGCTCGACCGCATACGGACGGGCGTCGGTGACGTCCTGAGAGGTCATGATGTTGCAGTCCGCATGATGGCCCACAAGCGAGGGCATCTTGTCTTGGACAAAGCTCTCATATCGCGCAACCACCAGTCGTCGCCAGGCCCATTCGGCCCTACCGCCCCGCAGGATGAGCAGGCACTGTTTGTGGCGCATCTGAAGGCGCGCATCCAGGCTGATATTGACCTCGTCTGCAAAGATACATGCAGCCTCAGGGATATTCCTGAGGTGCCGTACCACGAGCACGCTATTCGGCCTCGCAGCCCGCCATCTCGACCCTTCACACATCGTCATACAGTTTCGGACGGCCTGCCCTTGCCAGGAGTTGGCGGCGATCCTGCAAACATCAGCCACACTACAACCTCAAATACGCCTCCGGGCTCACCGGGTCATTTCGCCCAGCCTCCTGTTCCCCGCCGTACGCCACCCAGGAGCTTGTTGATGCGTGTCTTCCCACTAGTTCCTGCCAAGTACAGGGGAAGTGAGGAGCACTCGAGGAAGCCAACGCCTTCAGGGCAAGATTCAGCTATTGCCGTCGACTCTGCCAGCGATAGAAGTGTGCGTGACGAAGTTGTCAGCGTGGCTTCGTCGATCAGCGGCATGGTTCGTCCAGTCGATGACAAGACCGACGAGGAAACCGCCCAGGACAAAGTTTTAAGCCCTGCAGCTGAAGTCTTCCGACGCAGTGAGCTTGGGGATGATGACTCCAGCTCGTCGAGGTCGACTTGTTCCTCCACGCCTGCGCTCACAGAGAGCGAAATGGCCACCCCTGAGCACAGCCTGCTCATTACACCCGCACAAGTACGGCCTTCGTCTCCCAAGATAGGCGGTCAATCCTTGAACGATTTTGGATATGGTGAGCCCTCTAGCCCTTTTGCTATGGCAACTCCAGACCTGTCGTACCATGATTACCAGGCAGCGAAGCCCTCAGCAGAGCAGGGTCTCCCGGTGCCAAAGACACCAGTGACCTCAACCGCATCTGGTTTGGATTTAGCAACAGGTGGAGGACCCGCAGCGGTCTCAACTGGCCACCTGGAATGCACCGAGGCCCTGGACGGTACAGATGTCGACCATGCTCTTGAAAGCCGAGCGAATCTACCGCAAGCTGATAGCGCCTCCGAAATGCATACAACCCTACAGCCAGCCGGTCATGAAGAGACCAGCTCCGGCCTGGGCATTACCAACGGCCCCGATTTAGCAGGTCACAGCTTCGACGCCTCAGAGTGCGACTTTTCGGCATCTGCACAGCCCAACGTCTCGCATCGAGGGTGGCTAGAGCATTGTGTCAAAGATGTTGACGAAGCAGATAGCGCCGTCCAAGGGAGTGCTGATTACCCCAGAATGGTGGCCACTGTTACCGCATGCGACTCGTCAGACACATTGAGGACGCAAATCCGGTTTATAGACGATGCAATTGCCAGGCGGGAATCGCCAGAGCTGCAGTCAGATCCTCAGGCAGTCCTCACCGACGATGAGAGGAAGCAGTCGCATCAGGACCGCCAAGAAGCTACCGCTCCGGTGCTTGCAGACAAAGACGATATGAGTACGCCAGTGCTCCCTAAGCCTCCAGAGCCATCTTGTTCCGGTGACTCTGCCATGGGTCGCACAGATACGACGTGGATGAGATACCCGAGCGCCGAGGATGAACTATCTCGTTCCAAGGCGGATTACTTCGAGGGCGAGGAGGACCCGCAATCGGAGGAACTCGGCCGTTTAAGCCCCGTCGGAGATTCGCAGCCAACGGCGCCGAGCCTCCCGGATACTGGAGCTGCCGAGTCCCAGCCTATGGTGCCCGGCTCGGAGAGCGGTGTCTTGCAACTCTCCGAGACCGTCAACGGGCCCGACAACGAGAGCAAGCATCACGATCCTGGATCATTTGATGGAGCCGTAAACAACACTTTGCCGAAGTGCTCCTCCCCAGCGAGACAGTACTTCCCATCGGAGGAATCGGATCCGGTGGCAGGTTCGGCCCTTTCAGAGGGCGGAGTTGTCCGAGACAGCGGAGTCCAGAATGGCCCGAATATTGCGAGGCTGGAGTTGAAGGATGCCCTCGAGACAATTGATGATGTTACCGCACCAGACTGTGCTGTATCAACGCCGAAAACGCCGACACCCAATGTGTTCCCTGGGAACGCGTCCATAACAAGAACAGCGAGACAGTGTGTTTTCGTGTCGATCTCAGAATCGCCGAGGCATGGAATCTCTCCGACCCCCGCCGGATTGAGCAGCCATTTCCTCCTGCCCTCCCTACCAGTCTTCGCCAGCATCGACTCCACTGCCAACCGAAGCAGGGCCAGCCTCCAGTCCTCTTCCTCGGAGTGGGAGGACTGTGTCTCCGAGGCAAGGCAGTCGAGCGACTCGGTGGACACGATCCAGCAGCCCCCATCCCTATCGGATCAGGCCGACGGCACAGAGCAACCGAGCTCTCCGAAACGACTGGGCACGCCCACTGCTGGAATCCTGGGCCTCCATGAGTCCCGGTGGGCCGACTTTGGGATCCGCGGCGCGCTGACGGGTAGTCACGCATTTGACAGGCCCTCAACGGCGCCGATGCTGAGCGCCGAGCACACTCACGGGAATGCAGAGCCAGAGAGTGGCAAGGCGGGACTTGAAGGCGAGGAGACACCGCGGGCCAGGCCGGTGACGCCCCACCGCAAGTCACTCCACCTGCTGCACCACAAGAAGAGCATCAGCTCTATCATCTTCCCCGGGACGCACCATGGGCACCAGCCCGGCCAGCAGGGCAAGATTCTCAAGCTGAACAGGAAGGAGAGCAAGGAGCTCAGGGCGCGGGAGAAGTCGAATGCCAAGCAGAAGGCTAAGGAGCACAGCAAGCCGGGTGACGTTGCCGTCCAAAGGCAAGAGGACCCTGCGGATGCGGGGCGGTTCCCCGGGGCGATGATGCTGATCACCGGGCTGGCGATTGCCTCGTCGGTGGTGAACAGGAGCTCAGCCTGAGCTGGGTAGCTGATCAATGTTAGTGCTTCTTGTGATGGGAACGTGGGAAGTGCGACGGTGGGGGGGGGGTGGATGTTCTCAGCAGAGTGCGGTCGAGGCACCCGCATTCTTTGTATTGTACAGGCACACTTTGGCGTTTTTAAGTCCATCCCTTTGACGCGGGTCATTAGCATTGGAGTTACTGTCGGGGCGGGTCAGGGAAGAGCGCCAACATCAACCCAAGTATATGGTTCCATTTTTTCTTTCAGCTGTATTAGAACACACCAGGCCGAGGGGGAGGGGGGGGGAGAAACTCAGTCTCATTCTGTGACAGACTTTTTCTTGGGTTGGATACTTTAGACTTATGTGTGTTCGCTCGCGGCCAGCGGCGACCTTAATGACGACGGAATGAAATGGGTTTAGTAATGACAACAGCGTGGTACTGTCACTTGTGTAATGTGATTTTGTAGATGGAGCGGAGTCTGCCTCTGTGACGCTCTGTTCGGTACAGGTGAAGGAAGTCCAAGGAAGCCCAACCTGCGTCCCCTTCCTCTCTGAGGCCATTGAGACGATTGCCTCGCTCTTGATCTATGCATCCTCGTCGCTCAGTCAGCCACCCAGCAGTCGCCCAGAGGCTCAAACTTGACACAACTACTACCACTTCCTCTTGCCGCTAGTTATTCAATCTATGTTCAGTCTCTCCAATGAATGGTATATGCTTCTCGGCCTGTGCTGACTTTGCAAAGTGCTACTATTTCCACGATGAATCCCGTGTCGCCACCGTCTATCCTCACTGTCGTCTAATGACGGCAATGCTGTTCCGTTCAGTGCCATGTCTCGCCTCGTTCGTCCCGGCCCTCAGAAATGGACCACAGACAGAGTCCCCTTGCCATCCTCGCCGATCAGCCACCTCTCATCGCCACTAATACAGTCCCTCCCAAGCAGCCTCTCCCACAGATCGTCCGCGAACTGCACCTCCTCGTGGCAGCCCTCGCCATCGCCCTCCCTCTCACCATCAACGGCCCCACCCGCACCAGCGCCACGCTTCCGCGTCTTTCTCCTGTCCATACGCGCCCTCAGCTTCCGCTCCAGCCTGGACATCCCAGCCACCGCCGCAGCGTCGCCACCGCCGTCGCCCTCCTCCTCGTCCTGCCCGACCTCGTCGGCGTCCTCTCCGACGCCGAGCTCCACCACACTGATGGACGGCCGCACGTGCACGCTCAGCGTCTCGAGCATGAAGCAGTGCCGCGCCGTGATGCGCACCCCGGCGCGGAAGTCGACGACCTCGCCCACGCTCAGGTAGGGGAAGTCCTCGTGCCTCCAGCACGGCGCCCAGCCGGGCCAGCGCGATGTCCCCGCCGCGATGGCTGCCTCGATCTCCCCCGCGAGGCCCTTGGGCCTACTTCTGCTGCCGCCGCCCCCGGCGCCGGTACCGACAGGTGATGACGGCGTCGTCCACGATGGTAGCGCGGTCGCAGCGCTGGCGCCGCCGCCGTCCCACGCACCCGTGCCCGCGGGCCACTCCCCGCCGCCCCCTCCGTCGACAAGCGCCGTGTGGTGCTGCTCGGCCATGCCGCGGAACCGCGCCTCGTTGGTGCGCGTGCAGAACGGCATCCTGACGTCTGTATTCGTACCACACTCGTCAACCCATCGCGGGCCCTGGATGACAACCTCGCCGTCTGCGTCCGCGTCCGCCTCGGACCCGCCCGGCGCGATGATGGGGATCCCCGTGCTGCGGACCAGGTGCACCCTCGGGGGCGCGAGGCTGCTGTGCCCGCCCTCGGCCCAGCGGTGCTCCTCCTCGGCGAAGTAGAGGTTCCTCTCGTCCATCCCCAGCGACCGCAGCATCGGCGTGGCGCCCTGGCGTATGCCGTAGAAGGCGAGCGTGTCCCACGTGATGCGCCGCGTGGTCCGCGGCTTATCCGGGGCCGAGATGTCCCAGATGATGACGCTCTCGATGGGGTCGTCATTGTATAGCGACCGGTTGGGCTGCCACACGTAGACGGCGTAGTGCGTGGACGTGTGCGCGGAGAAGAAGCGGTCGTGGCGGTTTAGTGGGAAGCCCAGGAAGTGTGTTTTGAACTGGCATCGGGGCCTGATGGCCCAGGTTGTCCCGCCGCGGTCTCCAGGGGAGCCTTGTCCGCCGCTCGTGCTCCATCGCTCCCGTACAATGTCCAGGGCCGTGACGAAATGCCGGTGGCATTCCTCCCGGTCGTTGAGCTGATGGTACGCCTCCCTCTCGCACCACTCCAGGACCAGGACCCTGTCACAGAGTCTCACCCGCCGGACGATGCGGTCCTCGCCCTGGGGGAACGGCACGACCACCTCGTGGCCTGTCTCGAGGTCGCGCAGACGCCATGGGCAGGATCTTGTCGGTGCGTCTGTGTCAGGATGTGGGGCCGAGTGGTACACCAGGAGCCCGTCATCCTGGCTGTAAGACCAGGCCGGGTCAGGGTAGTGGAACGGCGACGTCTTGTCGTCCAAGCGGAGGAAGCGATCCCAGATGGCTACCGGATAGAACATCCTGGCCGGCCCCTTGTCGGTTGACCCCAGCCTGATCGCCTCGATCGTCCATGGCGTAGCCGTCCTGAGGTGGTGATATCTTCTGGCCACGTTGGCGAAGGTCACTGTCCAATCCGGACACGAGGTCATGTTTGGGTCCTCCCCAGGACCGCCGTCCTCGCCCCCTCGCAGCTGGGCCCGACCGTCAGCAGTGTCATGCGCCTCCTCGGTCCCGTCACCTTCGCGCCCGCCGAGTGCTCCGGCCAAGTACGCCACGCGCATCTCACGGCATCGCGGGAAGTGCCATTTCATAAGCTGGAGGCTCAGGTCCGGGTCCGCAAATGCGCCATGCCAGCTCCGTGACACTCGCCGACAGAGCACGATGGTGCGCGGGGAGAGGTGCGCCACCACCAGGAGGAAGAGGTCCCGGGGGAGTTCGACGATGTCCATGCTTGCGATGCTGTGGTGTGCCCTCCCAGGCCCTTGTACCGTCCAAGGTCCTGGGTGGTCACTTTGTAGTTTCTCAGAAGTGAGAGACGTGTGTGCGTCCCACGGCGGCTGCTCGTGTTAGCTGGTTTCCGGAATGCCGGTTAGTAGAATGGCGAAACCCCCTTGTGTTTCCGGCAGCCAGGGCGAAGATCGAAGGACTAGCCGGGGGAGAGGGCGCGTCTATGCAAGAGACCTTGGCTCCGAGGACGGAAAGGGTGGTGGTGGTGTCACTCGGGTCGCCAACATCAGTCCACGTCTCTCGGAAAGATGGGCATTTGGCAGATAGTGTCCTTGCGCAGTGGGCAGGCAGCAACAGAGCTAGTGTTCAGAAACCAGGCCAGGCTGCGTGGTCAAGCTGTGCTGCGGTAGACAGAAAGGAGGAGGGTGATAGTATCCAACGAGTAAGGCGCAAAGTAAACCAACCGTATTAGTTGCCCGGACGGAACTGCAGCTGCCGACGCCGGCCGATTCAATGCGGCGGTTCTCGGCAATGGCGCAGCCACCGGGTGGAATCGCGACCTTGATGTCTTGTCAATCAGACAACGGCCATGATCTTCTGTCTGAGGGACGTGTTTGGCTCGTCTCTGTCCGACTCTCTGATGACTGACCAGACGACTCTGACAGTCTCTACAGGCCAAGGCTGCCATTGTACCCTTGTCGAACCAAGCACTCACTACGTTGATGCATACATCGCCCTCGCCCGGTTTCAGCCTCGGTCGTTTCACTACCACTCTCAACCTAGCCTCTCTACCGAGATGTAGACTTGCAGACACACGAGAGCACAGGCAGTCACACCAAATGTTTCGGCCTTGGATTTATGCATGCATGCATGCACTATGGACACCGCTTAAATCTAACTGTGCGTGGGCATGGCCACATCAGCCTTCTTGCTGACCGCATCGCCCGCCTGCCAGAGCGCCGTGACCGTCTTGAGCTGCGTGTAGAAGTTGACGCCCGGCTTGCCGTAGAAGGTGCTGACGCCGCCGCCGGCGATGGACTTCTTGTTGCCCGTGAAGGAGAACATGGGCAGGGGCACGGGGATGGGCACGTTGATGCCCACCTGGCCGGCCTCGATGTTGCGGCGGAACGTCTCGGCCGTGGGCCCGCTGCGCGTGAAGATGGCCACGCCGTTGCCGTACTCGTTGGAGTTGATGAGGTCCACGGCGTCGTCGAGCGTGTCGACGTTGAGGCACACGAGCGCCGGGCCAAAGATCTCCTCGCGGTAGCACTTCATGTCCCGAGTCACGTCCGTGATGATGGTCGGCCCGACCCAGTTGCCGTTGGGGTACTTGGCCGGCTTGTAGCCCCTGCCGTCCAGGAGGATCTTGGCGCCCTCCTCCTCGGCGCTGGCGATCAGGCCCTCGATGCGCGCCTTGCTCTCGGGCGAGATGACGGGTCCCAGGTCTGCGCCGTCCTCGAACCCGCCGTTGACGCTCAGCGCCTTTGCCCGCTCGGCCAGCTCAGGAAGCCACTCCTTGGTCTCGCCGACCATGACCAGCGTCGAGAGGGCCATGCAGCGCTGGCCCGCGGCGCCGAAAGCAGCACCGACGACCGCGTTGAGGAACTGGTTCTTGTTGCAGTCCGGGAGCACCGCTGCGTGGTTCTTGGCGCCCAGGTTGGCCTGGACCCGCTTGCCGTTCGCCGAGCCCCGGCTAAAGATGTACTCGCCGGCCTTGTTGCCGCCGACGAACGAGATTGCCTTGATAGCCGGGTGGTCCAGAATGTAGTTGACGGTGCGGTGGGCGCCATGGACAACGTTGACGACCCCGGGAGGGAAGCCGGCCTTCTCGACCAGCTCGGCCAGGATCATGGCTGCGCCGGGGTCGCGCTCGGATGGCTTCAGGACGAGCGTGTTGCCCGTGATGGTTGCAATGGGAATGCACCAGAGTGGAATCATGGCAGGGAAGTCTATCGCCAGATCCGCTTAGTTCCACGCTCGCCCATAACCATGGTCATTCGGCAGGCAAACTCACTGAAGGGGCAGATGGCCGCCGTAACGCCCAGCGGCTCCCTATAAGTCCTTGTCTCCATGTCCTTCGCGACCTCGAGCACCTCGCCCTTCATGAACTCGGGCGCGCCACAGGCCGCCTCGGCAACCTGCAGCCCCCTCAGGACGTCGCCCTTGGCGTCGGCGAAGGTCTTGCCCTGCTCCAGCGTGATGCTGGCGGCCAGGCGGTCCCAGTTCTCCCTGATGAGGGAGACGAACCTGAACATGATCTGCTGCTTCGCGATGACGGTCGTGTTCCTCCACGCCGGGAAGGCCTTCTCGGCGGACTCCACCGCGGCCGCCAGCTCGGCGTCCGTCATCTGCGGGACGCGGGTGACGAGGTTGTTGGTGGCAGGGTCGTAGAGGTCGATGAACTGCTCGGCATTGGAGGGCCGGAACTCGTTGTCGATGAAGTAGGGGGTGTCCACCACCTTTGCGATCTTGTCGTGTGTCGTCGGGTACGAGGTCGCCGTCGACGCCAGGGCTGGGTTCAGGTGCGCCGCCGTGGCGTGTAACCTCCTGACGGAGGCTGCTGACGAGGATGGTGCCATCCTTGAAGACGAGGGTGCCGAGAGCACGAGAGGAGCTGTCCTGCTGGTACTAGCTGCTGTTGCTGCCGCCCTCGTGGAGCGTGCTGCGCTCGCAGTTGCTCTGGCCGATAGGAGACGACGCATTGGACACTGTAGTGGCGGCACAAAATGAGGGGGGAGAAGGGGGGACGGAGGAGGAGAGGCGAACAAGATTCCTTGGGGCCCCGGGTGTCGGAGCACTGACAACCGGCACGGTATGAGACCGCAGGGCTGGGAGCGGGTCTTGTATTAGTAGCCTAGGGGTGTGGTCTGGGCCGTCTCTGGCCTGGATGTCAGCATCTCTTCGGATGACGCGGGGGGGACATCTGGCCCGCGGATGCGGGGAGGACACTCGTCGCCGCCTCTTGTGCGCGAGGAAACCACTTCCAATGCCGCCAATTGCCGGGTGCGGCGGGAAATCTCTCCCGCCGCCGTCGCCCTTGTCCATTTGTCATGGTTTCGCTTTTGATTCCCTCTCCTCCCATACAGACGAGATTGTGTACCCATGGCGATATCGGCTGCGGGTCTTGGCTGCCCGGGGCATGAGGGGCAGCGCTGCAGCGGATCCAACACCTGAGATGGGATTGGATGGTGACTATGGCTTTCCCCATGTCGTCTTGTTCCCCCAAAACGGAATAGGAACGTCCACGCGCCAGGGCCTGACAGCCCTCAACAAACTTCAACTAGCCAGCTCGTACACACACACACACACACACACACACACACAATTATGCAACAGTCTCACCAACAAGCACTTCTAGACGACGCAGAGCCAGTGGGTCATGACCAAGCCTGGAAGATATGCTCAGGCCATTCCAATGTCACCGTCTCGAGGACTGTCAGAATGATTCCTATTCCCTGTGATACCGTACTAGAAATACACCAGCTGCGCCGTGCTCATCCCTATAAGCCCTACGAGCCCTGTGAAGCCCTGATATGAAAAGCGAAGCATCAATTTTTGTTGTTTTTCCCTAACCCTTCTGCTGGGTCCCATTCTGTTCACCATTCCCAGTCACTCATTACTCCCTTTCACTCGGCTCGCCACCATCTTGTCAACCTACGACTGGCTGCGGGTAGTGCGCTTCGTGGTGTTGTCCTTGACCGCCTCGGCGCCAGAAGAGGCAGCCGCAGCCGCCTTGTCCTTGGCCTCGGCAGCCTTGTCCTTGGCACCAGCCGCGGCCTTCTTGACGGCGGGCGCGGCGTTGCCACCGCCCAGGGAGCTGACGATACCGATGACGACAGCGATGACGGTGACCAGGACGGCACCAATGCCTCCAGCGACCTCAGGCACGAACTTGATGGCCTCGATCGGGTCCTTCTGGGCAATGGTCAAAAAGAGGTCGACCTTCTCCTTGACGAAGGCGACAGGGTCGTCGGTGAACTTCAGGTCAGAGGGCGTCTTGGTCTCGTCCTTCTGGGGCTTGTCGGCCAGCTCAGCGAGCTGCTCGTGGGGGTGCTTCTCGAAGAAGGTCTCCTGGGCGAGCTTCTTGGCGTCCTCGAGCGAGTGGCCGATGTAGATGTTGTCAAAGAGGATGTCGTTCTGCATGGTCCAGATCTCGAAGCCAATAGCCCCGATGGGCTCGAAGTTGGCAGGGGTCTTGTCCTCGAAGAAGTCGGGGTTCTTGATCTTGCGGGGGGCCCACACGCCCTTGTAGGCCGGGTTGTCAATGTAAGGAGCGGTCCACTTGCCCTTGTAGTCGGGGTTCTTCTTCATGGGCTTGGTCCACGGGCCACAGCCAGAGACATCGGCACACTTGGGGTTGGGAACAGTAGGGGCGATCCAGTCACCGTCCTCCTCGTCATCCCAGTCCTCGGGCTTCTGGGCCTCGGGGTCAGGGACGGTGAGAGGCTCATCAACGAGCCAGTCCTCGGGCTGCTCGGCCTCCTCGTCGACAATCTCGAAGGGAGCGTCCTCATCCCAATCCTCAGGCTTGGTGGCGTCAGGGTCGGGAATACGGGCCTCGTCGACCCAGTCCTCGGGCTTCTTGTCCTCGGGGTCGTCAATCTCCTCGGGGGGGTTGACGGCGGGGGTGAAGTCCTCAAGGAGGTTACCCTCCTTGACCTGCTCACCATTGAGCTCGATGACGAAGGTGTTGTTGGGGTGGACAACCAGCGTGTAGAGCTCCGTGGTCTTGACGATACGAGCGGGCGGGGGGGACTTGAGGTGCTTCTCCTCGTACTCGCCCGTCTTGGGGTTCTTGTGGTTGAAGATGAAGTGGACCTTGTTGGTGTGGCCACACTTGTCGGGACCGAACATGATCACGTAGGGTGTGGTGTTGGCGAACTCGTCCTGGTGGAGAGCCTTGTTCTCGCGGAGCAGCTTCATGTAAGCACCACCGCACTCGAGACCGTCTGCGGTGCGTCGAGTTAGTAACGAGGCCTCTGGCGGAGGGTATCAGGATGGGGCCGGGATACGTACTCTGGAGCTTGGCCTCGTATTGAACAACCAGAGTCTTGCCCTTGTTGTCAATCTTCTCGGGGAACTTGGCCGAGATGGCGTGGTGAGCGGCCTTGTTCTTGACAACCAAGCCCTTGTCCCCTTCCATTCCCTTGTAGACGGTGGGCTCCTCGACGGACCACTCGCCAACGTAGGCCCACTCCTCCTCCTCCTTGCCTGTGCCTTTGAGGTCCTTCTTTGCGTGGGAAGGCTTCCATCGCGACTCCCAGTCCTCGGTGAACTGCTCGAGGAAGGGGGCCTTGAGGTTTGTGGGCTGCAGGGTTACAAGCGCATTAGCTGCTGATCGGACGATTCGACGTATATGCACATGCTAACGCAGCTGTTCCAAAGGGATGTGCGGGTAGCTAGCCCCTAGCGAGAGCTCGGTGCCGGCAGTATCTCATCTGTAGCATGACAAAAAAAAAAGAATTGAAACAAGCGTGTGGTTGGGTCGAGCTTACAGTGAAGGTGGGCAGAGAGGCGTCCACGGAGGATGTGGCAGACTCAGCAACGGAAGAGGAAGAGGAGCTCTCATCGCTCAGGACCTTCTGAGCATCGTCGGCAAGAGAGCCATAGGCCAGGACGGCCCAGGCGACGATGGGAGTGAACCTCATGATGGCAATGCAACAAGCCTTGATTGGTTGTCAAGCTGTTGCCGGAGAGCGGAGGAGAGCAGCAGAAGACAAGGAACAGGAGCTAGTTGCCCTCTCGCGATGATGGAACGGAGGAGGGACACTGTCTGTCGATGGAGACAGATGGGAGTACCCAGGAGGTTATTTATTCACAGTGAAGGAATAAGATGGTTTTGCTCTCAGAGCCCGAGGAGAAGAAAAGCAGAGCCGGGGCAGGTGAGGCAGAGCTGTTGATAAAGAGCTGTGGATTTATCTGCTTGGGGGCAGGCCGGAGGAAAGAAAAAGAGGCCACGTTGACCAGAGCTCCCAAAAACCCTAATACAGCAGCCGCGGTGCATCACTCACTAGTGTAATCCAGCCAGCTTGAGCGGACAGGCCCGACAGGCCCGACAGGGGTGGCATCTTCGACCTGCACTACACTAATTGAATGCGGGGTCGGGTGTTCTCCTTCACTCAGCCGAGACCCACCACCGGATGGTGCTGTGCGACTGCTCGACCCGGACGCCATGCACGCCTCAGGCAGGTCAGACCCACTGCCAGAGAACCCTTTGGAAACTTCGACTGCAATGAAGCGCGTCCAGGCAGCCCAGGTCAGGCGCCTCGGTTCATATCTAGTACATTTCCGCCTGCTGTTCACAGCCTCGGAATGGTAACACGGCACTCCCGGTGGGTAAGTCATATAGTATACTCATTACCGCGCATGTTCATGCTAAAATTGGCACCCGTTCATGCTTCCAATATCAGCACGGAATGAATTGGCATACGTGGCATGTAATCCATGTGGGCGTCAAGACCCATCATCACTCATCAACAGGCGAGACATAAGTCACCACCTGGGCACCTTCACCAGCCCCGTCTTGGGTTTGGACCGGTATCAAGGTGGTGATCTTTCAAACCCATGATGCTTTTACTCGAGGATAGCAGTGACGACTCGTCAAACTCAAACGTATCAACCACAGAACCAATCTGCCAGTCCTGGAGGGAACAAAGCACCAAGTCACACGTTACTAGTGGTGAAGGGATAACTGTGCCTTAGACGAGTAAAAAGCCCCGCCATGTCTTGGTGTTGTCTTGATGTTTCCTACCACATATCCCGTATGTCTCATGAGCTTCAGCCTCATCTTTGTGCCTACGTATGAATAAATATGTGGTAGCAACACCCGAGACCACAAAGGGGCAAGCTCACGTCCTTTTGCTACAAAGCCTTGCGAGTCTCACAGGCTATCACTGCATGCAAAAGAAAATAAATTGCAGAGTTGAAACCAAGGGTTGGTAGCATACGGACCACGTGTATAGACAGATGGACAATTAAGTGCAAATAACTTACTTAGATAATCCATCGCGCCAAGGATGATCGGCAAAAAAAAAAAAAAAAAAAAAAAAAAAAAAAACTGACGTGCTTGCCGCTGCGGCTCCGATTTCGATCAAGCTCCCAAGGAGGCTCGAGTCTGTTGAAGCCCAACCACTTCAACTGATTTGGCCCTCTCAGCACTCAACTTGCCCGCCACCAGATTCAAGACGTTCGGCCTCAAACCCCCGGAACTCCGCGCCATGAGCACAAGCAATGACCGGCTCGTCCAGTCGGACGACCCAGACCACCCCGCGAACCTCATCCCTTCCCTCTGCGCAAAGTTCTGGACGCTGGGGTGGGTGACTGGCACTGGCGGCGGGGCCTCCATCCGCGACGAGTAAGGCTCTCTCTGCCGGCTTTCGAAAAGAAGAAAGGAAGAAGAAAGAAGAAAGAAGAGGTGGTGCCCATGCTGACACGGGGTCGCCGGCGCAGCGAGCACGTCTACATCGCGCCGTCGGGCGTCCAGAAGGAGCTGATGAAGCCGTCGGACCTGTACGTGCTGTCGCTGAGCCAGACGCTCGAGAAGCACCGCGCGGCCGAGGGCGGCGAGGGCGGCGGGCCGATCCGGCCCTCGTCGCGCGTCTACGTCCGCTCGCCCGCCCGCCTCAAGCCCTCGCAGTGCACGCCGCTGTTCCTGTCGGCCTTCACGCGGCGGGGCGCCCGCTGCTGCATCCACACGCACTCGGCGCACGCCGTGCTGGTGACGCTGATCCTGGAGCAGGCCGGTGCGAGCGAGTTCCGCATCAACAACATCGAGCAGATCAAGGGCTTCGCGAGGGGCTATCCGCACTCCGAGGTGGGCAACCTGGGGTACCACGACACGCTCCGTATCCCCGTCATCGAGAACACGGCGCACGAGGAGGACCTGACCGAGTTCCTGGAGGCGGCCATGGAGATGTACCCGGACGCGTACGCCGTGCTGGTCAGGAGGCACGGGGTCTACGTCTGGGGTAACAGCGTGGAGCAGGCCAAGGGCCAGTGTGAGAGGTAAGTTGCCGCGGGGTAGCCATTGAGCTCTGACGATGGGGTGCTGACATGACTTGCAGTCTGGACTACCTGTTCCAGATCGCCGTCGAGATGAAGAAGCTGGGCATACCGTGGGAATCAGACATCGAGCCGACGTTGCCAAAGAACTCACTCAGGGGACAATGAGTCGGCGAGACGGTCAAACGCATTCAAGTTATGGACGATACTACGAGGAACGGCATCACACGATAAGCAAGAGACCTCAGATGCTCCAGTGACTGGATGGGTATCTTGTCCCTACATATCTCGCTGCCTAATTACCAGTGAATGCCCAGTTTGTCCACAGCGTCGCTCTCCTTCCCATAAAATCCGATTCATGCATTATTAAGTCGTCATGTCCAAAATCTCGAGGTCTCATCCCAAGCAGGCACGCATAGTTGGTGCAATGACAAAGAAGGGGTGCCAGTTTACATGGCAATGGCAGCGGCGATGAAGCCCAGGAGACCCAGGCCGGTCACGCCAACCTTGACGGAATCGGCAGCCGAGCCAGAGGCGCTAGCAGAGGACGAGGAGGAGGAGCTAGTGCTGCTAGAGCCGGAGTCAGAGGTAGAAGAGCCAGAGCCGGACGAAGAGCCAGAGCCTGAGGTGGAGGTTGCAGAGGCAGAGGAGCCAGAGGCGGTGGATCCGGAGGAGCCTGAGCCACCGGTCGCAGCGGGGGTGCCGCCGGAGGTGAAGTAGTTCTCGCCGATGCAGTTGTTGACACATGAAGCGTAGGCCTCGGTCTGGGCCTGAGAACCATCGCCCTGGTCACACTTGGCAACGCACTCGGTGGTGGCGTTGACCTGGCTGGCATCGGGGTTGGGGACCTGGCGAGGGGTGGAGTCAGCGCAAATGCTCCTGAGTGAGCGTATTTGGCGGCGCGAGCCCTGGACCCGGAGGTTCGGGAGCTATTGCCAGGCTTGCTATCTTGCTAGGAGGCAGGTGCTTGCACAAGTGTGGGGGATACGAGCTGATGCTTCTTGACCCGAAGACGACGTGACAAGCAACACCTGCCTGCCTCTCCGACCAGGAGATGGCTTGAGCTAGTGTATACTTACAGCAATGCACTTGGACTGGCAATTAACGTCACCGGCCTGGCACGCGTGAAGGCAGGCAAGTGTAGAAGCCTGCGCTGGGTCGACCGAGGCGGTGGTAGCCGGAACCGACGAGGAAGCAGAGGAGTCCTGGGCACTTGCGAGCATGGCGAGAGCGCCGGCGACAACGATGCTGGTGAAACGCATTTTGAATGGCTTAAGCGAACCAACGGGTGTGATTAAATTAACAATGTTGTAAGAGTTTTTGTACGTGAGCGACTGTGTCGAAGGAGATATGTATTTGGCTTCTTGAACAAGGTTCAACTTTGAGCGAGTGAAAGTGAATCCGACGCGATTATAAACAGGCAGAGCAGTAGGAGCAGGAAAGGGGGATCACACGACAGGTGGGCGGATGGGAACAAGACATATTTAAATTCCTGTCACGCGTAGAGAGAACATTCCAAAGGGGGCTCCGCAAAACGAAACACAGGCCAACTGCGAAGATCCGGGGGTGGACATGGCCATGGGCCCATGCCTGGGTTAGCCGAGAAGTCACTCGAATGTCCGGGGGATGGCGCGCGTCGGGATGCTTCCAAGGCAGCCCCCCTTCCCGTTGCACGTAGAGCATCCACTTTTGCTTTTCACTGTCCAGCAATCGGACGATTGCATTGGATTCGCCTGGGCTGGCAGGCAGGCTGGCAGGCAGGAGTCTCCCTCTTGCTTGGTCTTGCTGGAGCTGGATCCTCCTACTCCGCCGCCCCCCCCCCCTTTTGATCCCATCGATGCAGAGCAGCAGACCAGCGCAGAATAAATACATACAGTACTGTGTAAGTACATAATACCTAGGCAGTAGAATGGAACAGAGAGGAAATAACGGAGGGTGAAAAAGAAACGAGAAAAAAAAGGCACCACATCCATGCGTAGTACAATTTCGTTTAGAATTGGGTTGTGATGGTACCTGATTCGGCAGAGGGCAGGGTTGGATCCGCCAATTAGCGGTGGGACGTGCGCGCATGAGCCTATGGGCCGGACCTTGCCTCTTCGTGTTGGCGTGGCCTGGTGACAGACAGACCTGCGCTGGATCCTCCCACTCGAGGGCCGTGGCACGCCAGCACAGAGTTCACGCTTTAATTAGTACTCCTTTACTGGCCAGACACCCGTGGCGACCGGGCACTCTCTCGGGTACAGGATTCCCCTTCTCTCGCCTGCCGGCCATGGTTCCTCCTGTTGCTCTGCCAGCGCGCTCCACGGAGTACTGTGGCTGGGTTTCCTTTGTCGACGTGTAATTAGGCCAAGGATGGTCGACCAGGATCATGACAGGATGTCCCCCGCTCGGCCCTGCCCCTTTGGATTAGCTTTCCTATGGGGTGGATGGTGTTCACTTGGGGCCGGGGTAAGTGGGTTTGAGTCTTCGCTCGCCTAAACCGCCTTGAGAAGACAGCCAGTATCCTAGGCAGTATTGTCCAAAATTACCCGTCTCCTGCTGGTTGTTGTTCGGCAATGAATCCATCGCGGGAGTCGGCACGGAGGTTGACGCAAAGCAGCTGGCGTCATGCTTGCCCGTGCGGGTGTTGTCAGACCCAGTGTTCCCTCGGATATTTGCCCCGTATAGCCGCCGTCCCACTACTACGCCAGTCAGAGAATTTGGTCGAACCAGACAATAATGTGTGTGTGTGTGTGTGTGTGTGTGTGTGTGTGTGTGTGTGTGTCGTGGTGTTGTGTGGGCGGTTATGTCTGGCCAGGCTTTTTGTATCGAGGCCAACTCCGGACGACCAAGAATACGAGCAGCCAGTACTTGTTCGCCTTCCATCATAGGCCCGGTCAGTCTTGGGGCGGCTGTCCTAAAATTTCCACGTCGCCACAATTATGCGAGTACCCAGCTGCTGGCTTCAGACCCCTTCTCCCACAGCCACCGTCTTACTATGTAGATAAATGCTATATCTGAGGGACCCATGGCATGACAGAGTCACCTACACTACACACCAGCATGGCTCCAATATCCTCACCTCTCACTGGACAAATGAACGAATATGATAGTGCACGTCTTTCATTTACATCATATTTCCTATAGCCACAATTCAGCCAGGCAGCGGCCGACCGCTCAAGGCCCAAAGAATACCTGCCGGCGTCACCGTCTCCCAGCCGTCCGTCACCATCGCACGCCACGGCAACCTGCCATTTACCAGGCGATTGTCCCTTCCTTATCGGTATACGTCCCAGACTCTCCGTCAGGTCCCAGCGTCGCCAGTCGGCACGCGTTGATAGCTCCGCTCTCAGCCGTGTTGGTGCCCGAGTAGCCGTTCAGATTGGTCGCGCAGTACCCCGGGCAGCACATGTTGATCTTCCAGTCCTTGTTATCCTCGTAACGCACAGCGTAGTGCAGCGCCAGCATGTTCAAGGCTGCCTTGGACGTGGTATAATGTGTGAACTCCTGCTTGCGCATGGCGTACCCGAGCTTGGGGTCTGCCTTCAGTGACACGCTGCCGAGTGATGAGCTGATGAACACAATGCGCTTGGTCTTTGTCGACTTCTCCAGCAGCGGGATGAATGTGTCGGTCACTACTTGCACACCTGCGACATTCGTATCCAGGATGTGGTTGAATTGCTCGCGCAAAGAAAGCGGCTTGCCGTCGGCAGAGTGTGAGATGTTGGAGATGGCGGCGTTGTTGATGAGCACGTCCAGGTGACCATACTTTTCATCGACCGCTTTGGCTGCAGCAGCGATGGACTCGTCGGACTGTTGATCGAGCACGAGAGGCTCGACTGAGAACCCCTGCGATTGGAGCTTCTCGGCGGCTTCCTCAATGGCCTGCTTCCTCCGTCCTGCCATGATCACATGGTAGTTCTCATGCTCGACATTGAGCTTCTTCGCGATCTCAAAACCGATGCCTTGGTTGGCACCGGTCACGAGGACGATGGTCTTGGAGTCGGCAGTCATTTCGAGGTCAATAGGGGTGGTTCGTTCTGTTTGTGAAAGCGTTGTTCATGCTGGAGTAAACACCGCCCCCCTTCCCATCCGCAAAGACGAGATGCATCGGCCACTTATAGCTAATGAGGTCTGCAACGAGATGAGTTTACGGTTACCAGACAACAGAAATCAACGTGCGCAGGAATGTGCCCGTCTTGATGCCCTAGTAATCAGCTCTCGGACTTTGCAAAAACTGTTGCGCGAAGAATCATATCGCGGATCCGGTAACTCCGTGTCACCCCGGAAGGATAAGCCCGAGTCTTGGCGAACTCCAAGGGTCAACATCTGGGTAGCCAAGCCCTGCGGAGATAAGGAATCCTTTCTCGCCGATCGGTATACGCCCACGACCGGATTATAGTTAAGGGAAGTCGGCACAGCTTTCAGACCAGCTCGGCGTCGCCAGCATCTACGAGAGGCTTCGCGTCTGACCACCGCAGGATCAGGATGTCCCCGCTCTTCCCATTCATACTGCCGTCCTCGTCGATTCCACGCCCTTCTACCAGGCAGTCCCTCAGCAGGCGGATGAAGACGGCCGTGTCGAGGTCTGGCGTGTCGATCATGCTGATATTGCCCGCGGTGTCGTTCAGGTTTTGCAGGTTGGGAGGGAAGGACGACAGGAACGAGGAGAGATAGTGGTTGTGAAGCATCGCCTGGTGTCGGGTCGCATAGGCCAGCTCTGTTTCTGAGAGGCGTGCGCGCATGGTGGGCGTCGAGAGGTAGTGGAGAGTATGCTTGTCGATCTGCGATGACGATGCGAAGTGCAATGTCAGCGCCCAAGGCCATCGGCTGACCCTCGCCGCGAGGCAGAGGGACAGTTCAAACCAGACTGGCCAATGCTCACCTTTGCTATCCTGGAGCGCAGGAAGCTCCGGACGATGTACTTGTAGCGCTCCAGCTCGGTCTGTATGACGATGAGTGCGAAATTGGTTTTCGGGTCCATGTCGCCAGTCATCTCCTCGACCGTCTCGATCTGTGCCTTGATTCGCTCGTTCATGCGCTCAAAGAGACCATCGGCGGGCCACCTAAGCGATGGGAGGAATTAGAGAATGTCTTAGACAGAAGTCACCGAGTCATCGGTCCTGTTGGGGGGGGGGGGTTGCGCACTCTAGAAGCTCTGGGGCGCATCGCTCGGCGACCCAGGCACGTGTCAGGGCCTGGAGATCGCGAGTCTCGCTGGGTATGGCGTCGGTGATTGGGTCGACCTCGCGCAGGATGTCGTCTATATCCATGACTGCGAAGTATCCCCAGGAGAAAGCACGAAGGTAAAGGCTAGAGGAACACTGTTAAGAGAGGTCGAGCGAGTTGTCCGAGGACTCGTCGCGACTTTGAGGACGCGACCTGCATGGTTGGGGCCGAGCAGCACGTTATGCCCAAGTCAGGGGACCCCTGCCTACGCCACCGCCCAGACCACTGTCTCCCGTGTAAGTCAAGGGACCGACCTCAACTGGGGCCGAGTTCACTTTTGTGTTTTGTGTAACCACTGATGCGCTGTAGTTCTTAGGCCTTTCTGCCTAGGTAAACTGACATACCAACCTGATTATATCAGCATATAGTCACTACATGGTTGCCCCAGTTATCAGCACCACTTCGTCACCTGGTTGATTGCCAGACTGGTCCTAACTTGCGAGTTGTATTCTGGCTATAAGCATGGGGTCACACAGGTGAGTGTGGGTGCATCCATTTTCCCTCTGTATTCAAGTCTTTTTGGCCGGAGATCGGCGACCAGAACATTTGAGCACCCGCAAAAATACGACGGTTGGAGAACTGTGAAGAAACAGAAATACTTTCTTCAAAGATAGTTGGTTTCGTCTTCGGTCCGGTCAGAGCCCCCCCCCCCCCCCCCTTTTTTTTAAAAAAAACAAAGAAAGAGAGAAAAGAAAAAAAAAGACAAGGAGCTACGGCGGTCCCTTCGAACAGTCGTAAACGCTCAAAGACCCAGCGTTAGATAAGAAATACAATACTAATAATGATAAATTTTAAAACACAATAGTTAGCCACTAACAAAATAGGGATAGCCTCGTGGTGAGGCTACTTCGAAGATAGCCCTAGCCGAATAATGCATTGTGGCAGTTATCACCCATACTAAATTGACCGGAACAGTGCCTTGCTCCTCTACTAAAGTTCCTAGTGTCGCCATTTCTCTCAACTCTTGCTCCCGTCGCTGATAAGTCTACTTCCACGGGTCTAGTTTTGAAGAAAAGTTGCCCAAAAGATGCGCGTCTGGATATATATAAACTTGCGTCTTTCTGGGGCTTTCCCCAAACAATTGCATGATGTTCACCAACCTCGACCACATCAACAACAAATCCCATCCCATCAACCAACAGATTTTCCAAATAAATTATCCAAGACCTTCTAGACACCTTTGATCCGTCAAGCGGTGTTCTTTCAAAATTAACCCAGACAACCAAGATCAGCCATCTGCTGTCTGACATCACAAAACGCCAATACATTGCTTATTGCCTGGGCCGTGCCTCGCTTGAAGCCTGCCGCTATCAACCTCTTGTTGAAACAGCTTCGAGCTAGTTATACCCTCTTATCCGCAAATTACGAGTCCAGGATCAAGAGACAGGATGGAAAGGAATACCTTTAGGAAACTGCGACAAATTCAGAGAGGCCACACAACTGGCCCCGAAGATGCGCACAACAAATCGAAACAGCCTCGCATCTCAAACTGGGTCCCCCGACGACAATTTCGAGAACCAGTCATGTCTATCCAGCACAATGTGCACCCACCATCCGGTTCCTCGCGCCAACAATTAGCAGACGGGCCACACCGAGAACCTGCTGCGAGGTATCCTGCACGACCTCCGCATGGCAGAGAACAACTTGATGGCAACGCAACACTGCGTAAAGATTCCAGTGTCCTCGAACCAACAGCAATTAGGCCTATTCCTAATATTGAGCAAGGCTATGTTGATAGGCAGAGGCAGGCCAGACAAGCCCACACGCAAGCTCAGCCCGGCGATACTAGCAGCCTGTCCCAGTGGGATACTCCTCGAGAAAGCCGCAAGACAAGGAACAAACTCGTCAAAGGAAGACGCTACTGGGACCAGGCACGCCGGCGGCGATATGTCACTCCACGGACTCTTGCTCGTGGAAGCCAACGCAAAGCCTCTATGCCTCTGTATGAGGAGATCACGCTGGCGACATCATACAATTGGCCCTTTGGTGTCAGTCCAGCCGGCTATAGAACCGCTATCAGCCGAGCTGCTCAACATTTTCCGCTCACACCGAGGCAAGTGTGGTTGCTTTCTGGCAACCTACACATACGGGATAGAAACATGGGACAACCACCTGTTCCCACTGACGCGACACCCCCTCGGCCTCCTCCACACATTTACGGCGTCGCCTCGGAGCCCCAGAGAACCGGCCGGAGGCGCCCTCTTCCAGCATTGCCGCTCATGGCAGGGCTTAGACGCCGCAACGCACAGAGGAACCCAAAGTCATATGCTCAGCGTCGTTTTGATATTCATAACCAAAACCTGAAAATCAGGCCTCGTCGGGGAAGCGCCTCCGCGGACATCAATTTAGCTTATTCTTCCCCGGTCGAACTCGCACGGCGCAGGGCGGTACTGCCTCGGATCCGAGAGGCATCAAATGAGCTGTCAGACACGGGAACCGTCTATGAACCGGCATTAGGGGATCCGGGGCCACCTGAGCTCGACTTTGACTTCAACAAACTCCCCGGCCAGCACCAGCATCGTGGAGGAAAGACAGGGCCCCGCCAGAAGGATGAGAGCTCCCAGCATTCTCCAGAAGCCATGAATGAACAAGACACATCATCAGAGACGCAACACCAAGACTGCGGCAGTGAGGCACCGCCTCGCACAGCCACGACACACAACATCCCCAGCCCCAGGAAGCTCACATTCGTGATCAGGGGCCCGCGGCCTGCCCCCGCAAGCCTCTTCGCGTCGTCCTCCGCGCAGTCCACACCCCAATCATCTGCACTGACAGCAGTGATCCCGGCCTCCACGCCCCCATCAGAGTTAGAGGCAGAGCCAGAGCCTGATAATCGCTTCCCGCAAGACGAGCACGGACGCGGATGCGGTACCCCGGGGTGTTGCACCTGGGCAGAATGCTCGCGCATCCGAGGGACGTACAGGCTGCCGAACCCGGTGCCAACGGGCGAGGGCAACCCCCAGGGGCGCGGTAGCGGCTGCGCGGCAATGGTGAGGGGTGACGATGATATCGTGGCTATCTGTAATGGCTTCGCTCTTCTCGGCTGAACTGAACGGGCTCGTGAATGGGGACTGTAGTCTGGAGGTGGGAGGTTCTCTTTTGAGCCGAACCGAGGTTGTTGTCTGAAGGAAAGCGAAAGGAAGGGATGTGAGCTCTGAAGGGCTCCAAGGTTTAACTGGCCAGCCGACTTTGGATACTGTGGTGCCTGCTAAACATTCTGATCATCTTGGGGAATCTGCACCAGTGCTTTTTATTTATCTATTACGAATTCGCCTTTGGGAATGTATTATGAACGATGGCTTGCTGGTCTGGGGCTAAGAGATACCCATGATATCTCTTGTTGGCTTGGAGTACGTTTCGGATCTTAAAACAGAGAAGAGATGGAATTACCTATTCGTTCCACATTACCCTAGTTTGACCTCATGGCTCGAAGTGATGCTGCCTCTGAAGACGTGAGCAGCCAATTTCGAGCATGGTAGGTAAAGAACGGCCGGTTGCAGAATCAGTCAGCCCGGCAAGCAATTGAAGACGGAGGCCGCTGTGACTAAGAGGCCCGAGGCGTAGCTCCGTTTGACTGTATTAGGCACCCTATTGGGTTGCCTATGTACATTGTAGGACTATGGGTATCTAGATTGGATAGATTTCCCTCTGGAAGGGAGTAGAGAGGGTAAGTGGATCTGAAAATGCAATACCCACTCTGAAAACTGCGAGGCCATGATCTGGTATTGGGAGGCATTGAACTTGACCAATTGCTCCTCCTCTACTTGAGCTGATGCTATGTTCATCTGATTTTGCTATGAGCAGGTCATTTCTAGGGTGAGGGTACCATGCCAGTCTCCATACCATTTCCTTTTCTTGACTCATTCCTGTAACACCGACGTGATGATAGCTCCATCACCTGCTGAGCGCAATGTCGTCTATTCTCAAGATCATCTTGACCGTCTCGGCAGCCAGCTCAATCGCGCTCGTGCTCACCAGCAGTGGCTGCAGCACGTTCTCCTTGGATATGTTGGAGTTGACACCTCCGCTCTTGATGCTCACGCCGGCATTCCTCTCACCCAGCTCGTGGCGATGTCGGAGATCCGTGACGACCCTGATTGGGTTCAGGCCGGCATTCTCGGCCAAAGTCGTCGGGATGACCTCCATCGCATCGGCAAAGGCCTTCCAGCAGATGGACTCAGTGCCTGTCAACTCTCGCGATTGTCTGGACAGCTGAGCGGCAATCTCAATCTCGGGAGCACCACCGCCTGCAATCAGGGCCTTCTTCTTGACCAGGCATCGTACCACACAAAGGGCGTCGTGCAGGGAACGCTCTGCCTCGTCGAGGATAAGGGAGTTTGCGCCTCGTACGACAACAGACACAGTCTTGCCCGCGGACTTGGTGCCGGTCACCTTGACCATGCGAGCTCCTGAAGACTGCACCTCCTCGACGAGGTCAGCGCTGCCGAGTTTGTCCTCGGTGAACGAATCGACGTCCGCAACAGGCTTGCAGCCCGTGGACTTGCAAATGAACTCGACCTCGTCGCGCTCGATGTCCTTGATGACCATGATGTTGAGCTTGGCGAGGAAGTGGAGCGAGAGGTCGTTGACCGCGTCCCGGAGGATGGACTTCTGGATGAGCAGGACGTTGCACTTGGACTTCTTGATCTTCTTGGCCATGTTTAGGAGGTACATGCGCTCCTCCTTGACAATCTTGTCCATCTGACGGTAGTCGTTGACCGAGATGGTATTCTCCATGTCCGGCTTGGGCGGGCTGAGCTGGAACTGGATGAGGCCGATCTTGGCCTTCTCCATGCGGATGGGGCCGCCGGCGTTCTTGATGACTGGCTGGGTGAGAACCACGCCGTCCACCAGCTCGCTGTCCTCGATCGTGCCGCCGACCTTCTTGACGATCCTAATATTCTTGAGGTCCACGTTGTCCGCAGTCTTGAGGTCTATCGTCTTGGTAACGGAGTTGACGGCCATGGGGCCTAGCAGGTTCGCGTACTGCGAGACGATTTTGGAGGAGAGGGAGGTGTTTGCAGCCTGCAGGAGTGCTGAGGTATCCGTCAGAGCGATGGGTAGTGACATGTCGTGAAGGACCTCTACGGCGGCGGCGGCAGCACGCTGGAAAGATTCGGATATGACTGAGGGATGGATGCCCTTTGATAGCAGGCGGTCGGCTGCGCCCAGGAGGGCACCGCAGATGACCACGACTGACGTCGTGCCATCACCAGCCTCGACGTCTTGTGCGTTGGAGAGGTTGACGAGCATCTTGGCCGTGGGGTGGAGGACAGACATGCTCTGCAGCATGGTGCTGCCGTCGTTTGTGATTATCGTCTCGCCCTTTCCGCTGCGGATCATCTTGTCCATGCCGCGCGGGCCCAGGGAGGTTCTGATGGCATCGGCGACGGCTGTTGAAGTGTGAAATCAGTAGGGTTCACGCGTGGCGGGCGACAAGGGCGGGCCTACCTCTGGCGGCGACGATGTTGGAGGAGCGGACAGCCAAGGGCTTCTCCTTGTTCTAGAAGGGGTTGTCAGGCGCTGTAAGGTTCCAAATAGCTCCTTGGAGCTTCAGGGAGCTGCAGGGAGCTTGTAACTCACACGAAAGGTGCTGTTTCCGCCGTTGGCGGGTGCCTGTGTTACGGTCGCCATCTTGATTGTGCTGGTTAGTATGGCGAAGTATTGGATTGGCACGGCGGGCAGAGGGGCAGAAATTATGTGGTCGATGTCTGTCGTGCACGGTCCACGGCAGCTTACACGTTTGCTAGTTTTCTAGGTTGAGGTCTTCCTGGACCCACTCTGGATCATCAGGACGGAACGGGTAGATGTGCGCCTTGTAGCGCTTGGGAAGGGCTCTGACGATTGGCCACTCGTTGTTCCAGCCGATAGGACCGTAGCAGCCAGTAAATAATATGGCTAGGCAGGAGGAGAGGCCGACGATGATCAGGATGAGCTCGATTCCGATCACCTAGCCCGGCATCTGGTTGAGGGCAAAGGATGGGGACGGTGCGTGGTTCATTATGGATGATGATAGGTGGGTGTACTGGGGTAAGTGGCTGATGGTGTGAAGGGGACAGGAATCAGAAATCCTTCTGCAGAGGACAATGGGCTTTTCTGCTGGTATGCCATAAGTTATCATAAGGAAGCTGCCACACTCGGAGGGCAGGCCTGGAGGCTGCAGCACACTACTCATAGCAACCCACGACACCCAGACCTACAAACCTAGGTCCTGAGAACACGTACTCCCAGAAGACCTACATCGAGAAGACCTATACTGGAGACCTAGATGCTACCCAAGTCGCCATACTCGAGACACTGGTACTTAAATTACCTACCTAGGCAAACACTTATACTCAAGAAATATTACGAGGTATAGGGGAGTTAGGCACGATGGACCAAGGAAGTGGGTGGGAAGAGTGCTGTTCATAGGACTGCCAGGTATGCAAGACTGATTCCTGCCACGGGCTTCGCTTGGGCTTTTATACTTGCCATGGGCGCCTCTGGCGAGCAAGCAACTTATGTAACCCACTGATGGGCTATTCTGTCTAGGCGCAAGAGACCAACGTACCTCTAGAACCATTCATTTCCTTCTCCGACTAGAGCTCCAGATCCGTTTCGCTGGATAAACCTCTAGCCGGGGATGAAGGCAAGGCTACATAAGCTACCTGCGAAAGGTACATTGTATTCTCTAGTAGAAGCGGTTCTAGAGAATTCTGGCATTATGACAATCTGCTTACCCATAATGTAGCGGTTTCGAGTCGTCGTCTCACCAGCCTGCCGGGCAGTTCTGGACTGCAGGTGCAAGCGCAGGTGCAGGTACAGGGGTCAGGGTCAGCTCAACTGACAGGGGTATTGCCGCCCCGAAGCCAGCGCGGCAGAGCAGCAGGCAACTTAGGATTACGGCAGCGCCGTTGTTTCTACGGAGCCCACCCAAGCTTACAACAACCACCAAGCCGCCCCTTCCAACCTAAACGTCACCCCAACCCATCACACACCCCAACCTACCTCTTATCGTGCCACCAAGCTCCTCCTCCTCCCTCGACATCTCAGACATCAGTTTTGGGGCATCGTCTGACTCCCGACACCAGCCAACATGGTGAGCAAGCCCCCTCGGTCCTGTCGTCCCCATCGTCGCAGCTGCCCGTGCTAATAAAGACAACAACAGCCGTCTGCTACCGGCTCGAACTGGGAGAAGTACCAAAAGAACTACGCCGACGACGAGGTAGAGGAAAAGAAGATCACCCCGCTTTCCGATGAGTCCGTGCCTGACCCGACCGACATTTGAGATCCAGCTGTGTTGACGACGTTTCCAGGGACATCCAGGTGCTCAAGACCTACGGTGCCGCGCCATACGGGGCCGCCCTCAAGAAGCTCGAGCAGCAGATAAAAGAGAGGCAACAAAGCGTAGATGAGAAGATCGGGGTAAAAGAGTCAGACACTGGTCTCGCACCACCACACCTCTGGGATGTCCCAGCCGACCGTCAGCGAATGTCGGAAGAGCAACCGCTTCAGGTAGCGCGGTGCACAAAGATCATTCCGGACGAGAAGGACGACTCCAAGAGCAAATATGTCATCAACGTCAAGCAGATCGCAAAGTTTGTCGTCCAGCTCGGCGAGCGCGTCTCCCCAACCGACATCGAGGAGGGCATGCGAGTCGGCGTCGACCGCAACAAGTACCAGATCATGCTGCCCCTGCCGCCCAAGATCGATGCGAGCGTCACCATGATGACCGTCGAGGAGAAGCCCGACGTCACATACGGCGACGTGGGAGGCTGCAAAGAGCAGGTCGAGAAGTTGCGTGAGGTCGTCGAGATGCCGCTCCTGTCGCCCGAGCGCTTCGTTAACCTGGGCATCGATCCGCCCAAGGGCGCACTCTTGTACGGCCCTCCTGGAACTGGAAAGACGCTCTGCGCACGTGCTGTGGCAAACCGGACAGACGCAACCTTCATCCGTGTCATCGGCTCCGAGCTGGTGCAGAAATACGTCGGAGAGGGTGCGCGTATGGTCCGGGAGCTGTTTGAGATGGCGCGCACCAAGAAGGCCTGTATCATCTTCTTCGATGAAATCGACGCCATCGGAGGTGCGCGGTTCGACGACGGCGCGGGAGGCGACAACGAGGTGCAGCGAACGATGCTGGAACTCATCACACAGCTGGACGGGTTCGACGCCCGTGGCAACATCAAGGTCATGTTCGCGACCAACAGGCCATCCACCCTGGACCCGGCCCTCATGAGGCCGGGTCGTATCGACCGAAAAATCGAATTCTCGCTGCCCGACCTCGACGGCCGTGCCAACATTCTTCGTATCCACGCCAAGAGCATGTCGGTCGAGCGCGACATTCGATGGGAGCTCATCTCACGACTGTGCCCCAACGCCACAGGCGCCGAGCTGCGCAGTGTGTGTACCGAGGCTGGCATGTTCGCCATCCGGGCGCGGAGAAAGGTCGCCACCGAGAAAGACTTCCTCAGTGCGGTGGAGAAGGTCATCAAGGGCAACCTCAAGTTCAACTCCACTGCGTCGTACATGCAGTATAACTAGACGAGACACCCCAGAGGCTTGTGTGGGTGGGGTGTTGTAGTGCCGCGGCTTGCTTGTATGAATAGGGGGTATACTTAGGGACTTGCTAGGGATATCCGCGTTAGACAGCAAAAGACGACCCCGTTTTGATAATCATGCTGGGTCATATCCTGGCCTCCAATCCTGTGGTTGGGGTATCTACGTAATTACTCCCAATGGCGTGCATCCTCCGCAGTCCATTCCATACGCCTGCTGGGTGCCCCGATTCCTTCACTAGAGTCTCCCATCCCAAAAACTATGACATGAAAGCTGGCCGTTTCTGTACGGGAACCAGCTAAGAACCTAACCGAATCCCGAGGGCCCAACCATCATGGAAAGAGAATATTTGCAAGTTAAACCACCATGGTTCGTGTACACCACTGCTTGCAGCGAGCAGCCTGCCAAAGCAGTCATCAGGCCGGGCTCACGCTGAAAATGAGTACAACGCAGGCGACCTCTTCTACATCAGGTTGTCGGCCCTAGGCCGCGAGACAGCCGAGGCAGGTGACCTCGCCTTCCACGCCCTCCTCGACACAGCATCGGCTGCAGATCCTGCCTCGGTGGCCTGTGCCTCCTTCCTTGACCCATGTCCCCTCCCTTATCCTGTGGTCCGCGCGCGGGCTGCCGCGCTCGATGTGTGCGCCCTCAGGAGGCGCGTCCTCCATGTGGAACGAGTGGTCGTGTCCGGTGTCGATCCTTCCCCCTTGCTCGTGATCGCTGTTGGTATCCTCGTCCCGCATAAGAACCTCCTCCTCGTGATCGTCGTGGCTGTACCCACCCCGCGGTGTCACGCCCCAGCCCATACATTCCCGCATGCAGACGTAGCACGTCCTCTCGCCGCAGCCCTGACAGTCGGCGTACGAGGCGAGCTCCGTCTTTTTTGTGGGCCTCCGGTGGCAGATGTGGCACGGCGCGAGCACGTTTGTGGTAATTGTTGTTCTGATGCCTAGCTTGCCGGCAGACGGCGACCTGGTGTGGTTGTGACGAGACGATGGTGCTAGGGGGGTCGGCCTCGGGCATGTTTGTTGCTGAAGTGAGTGGGCGAGGTATGGTGTTTGCTCGTCGCCACCCTGCTGCTGCTCTGCCATCATCCGCAGCTTCTTAGCCCGCGGGCTCGAGAGGGATATGATCTTCCTAGGTGGTGGGCCATGGCGCTGGGCGTAGATGTCGTGGTGGAAGTCCTGCGGGCTGAGGTTGAGCTTGTCAGCGAGGGGCTCAGCTGATGACTTCCTATACAACTGCTCATACAATATGTGATACTCGGCGCTGGTGTCAAAGTCGTCGTGACGCCTCTTCTTGGAAGGAGGCTGAGTGAGCGAAGGCATGGCGATACCCGGGCCTGCCCGATTGTTGGGCGGCGGGCTAAGCGCCAACAATTCACGCCTGTACACTGCCGCTGGGGCGGAGGGAGTGACGGTCCCGGGGACAGCTTAGAGAGTGTAGAGAGAGGGTACAAGGTGCAAGCACGGTATCCAGTGCCAACCTGAGGTCGATCAACCGAGGCGGAAATGAGTGTGAATGTTATTTACAGTTTGTAGGTGGTCAGCCAAAGGGGTGGCAGAAGAGCTGCTGTTGGGGGGGTTGAGGTGATAGTACTGCTACGGTGAGCGGGTTAATCATTTATTAGCACAAGCATGCAGGCTCAGCTACTAACCCTCTGCAGCGGCGAGCAATTTTCTCGCCCAATAAGCCAGCAAGGGGCCATTTGAAGAAGGCAGAAAGCAACGTCAGGCCGTCTTCGTCCTCATTGAATTTTGGCACCTTTCGTAATGTACAATCCGTCAGATACTACAAGCTACAGCATGCTTGTTTACTTTGATGAATCGCCGAGTGACGTTGCCGGCAGGCAACAGCACTGCTCTCTCATCGTGGTGCCTGATCACGCATGGCGTCTTTGCATGAAGAAGACGTGGTCCCCTAACCCTTTGTCTCCACGTTACACGTCATGGCTTGGATCAGGATTGACAGGTCGTTCTCGGACTATGGGCCGCGGTGCGATCGTTTGGAGATAGGCAAGTAAACATGCGCCTTGACGAGCCCTGGGACGAATGAATCTAGAGGTGCGTAAAGTGCAGATAAAGTGCAGATGAGAAGTGCTCTGGCAACTATGGAGTCACCGTATCTTCCGTAACGGAGAAGTTCCAGCCGTTGGCCGCGCACGGTCGGAAAGCGAACGGTATTACGCAGGGCAGGCGCCGCAGCCGGGGGGCGCGCGGCCAGATAACGGTAACGGTACCCAGGTACCAAATGGGAGCACGTGCTGCCTGAGGAAGTGGGGAGGGGAGGCACCCGTCCGCGTTCAACTTCCAAGACGACTCTCGCCTCGCATCTTTCCTCCGACCACACCCGCGCCCTCTGGACATTCCCCATCTCGTCCATCCCACACCACCCATCTCGATCACTACATACTTTCCACCTACGGTTACTAGATTGTGAAGGTACCAGCGAACACGGCCATCAAGATATGAGTCGCGCCGGTAAGCTTGCTCCGGAGGTAAATCGGTACGTAGCCACCTGGATCTATCCATCTATCTCCTTAGCCCAGCCAGCACCCTATAGTCCAGCCTGGTCACATACGACCGCCGCCCATGGCTTGCTCCGTGTCACCACCACCGCCCCTCGTCCGCTCCGCGCCTGCAGGCCACACGAGACCCTCGCTGTCCTGCGCCTCAGTCTATCTGGCCCCAACACGCTCCTCGCCTCCCTCCTGGACTTCAGGATCTTTGCTGACTCAAACTTCATCATGTTCAGAGCTTTGTTCGTAAAGAATCTAAGGTATATTATCAGCGCCCCATCCATATTCTCTTATCTGAGCATATCGATACTGAAAGATCCACGACAGCTACAACGTGACACCGGAGGAGCTCTTCGAGCTCTTCGGCAAGTACGGGCCTATTCGGTACGTGGCGACCCCCGATCTGATGTTGCCTCAACATGCTCATGGCCCCCTGCAGCCAGGTCCGCCAAGGCATTGCGTCCAACACAAAGGGAACTGCCTTCGTTGTCTATGAAGACGTCATGGATGCGAAGCAGGCGTGTGACAAGTTGAATGGCTTCAACTTCCAGGGCCGTTACCTTGTCGGTGAGTCTTGATGCCACGCCCGCACCTCTGGATCAATGCCTCCCCCTTCCACTAACACAATCCGGCAGTGCTATACCACCAGCCAGAGAAGATGGCCAAGTCAAAAGAGGACCTCGAGGCGCGCAAGGAGAATTTAGCGCAGCTCAAGAAACAACACGGTATCGATTGACAATTTGACGGGCCTCGGGACAAGCACCTGCAAATACGACGTCCTGCAGGCCCGTCTTCCGCTTCGAAAACCTCGTCTTCGAAGACTTCCACCCCTCCCAGATCGGCCCCGCGACCGATTCCCAAGAAGAGCAGGCCGACTCCTATGAAGACTGGAGGATCTAGGAATTCATTCTCCGGCTTCGTCCGTGGTCTCCTCCCGACCGTCCCCGAATGCGCTTGATCGCGGCCGCCACACGAACGAAATTTCGAGGCGGCAATCATCTCGTGGGGGAAGCTGGGAGAGCATTTTACTAGTGTGGACACGCGCGCGCGCGCGCGCGCGGGTCCTGCTCGGCAAACTTGATATTTCTGCATGCGACAGATGACTCGAGGATCCTGGCACGGGGAGTCTACTTTCATTGTGAACCATAGGGCGTTGCTTCGTTGTCTCGGCACCAGACTGGCCTCTTGAGGATACCGCCCTCATTCTCTACGCATGGGCGGCTGCAGCGCGTTTCTCATTATCATCAAGGTACCCGCCGTTGGGATGATTGTCAGCTTGCTTTTTTTCGTGAAGGTTATTGAGCTAATCGCCTCGCCGGCGTATTCCGGGCTGATGTCTACAATTGAGATGCCCATAACTCCTCTCTGACGATATGCCGTTGTGCCAGCTGCACAGCTGTAGGGCTGACTCGTATGTGCACGCATAAGGCATGCGAGACTGCCAATGTGCCCACTGCCTGACAGCCCGGGCTTGCCTATACAGCATTCGAGGGGCTTGTGAATGTACGTGGACTGTGTTATGAATTTAAGCCATGCCGCCTGCCTTCCGAATGCTACGTAAAGGGTTGGAGTGACCAACAGTCAGTCCTGAGGGCCGCTAGTGCTTGTGATTATTTGAGCCAAACGCCCGGGCTGCCGGCGTGCCAGGCGTGTCCAACGCGGCAGACTCGGCGGTGAGGAGCCGAGATGTGGTTGCTTTAACCCGCGAAATTGCAAATGCCTGTGCCGAGCAATAGTGCCCCAAGTGAGGCAGCGTTCGGGGGCGTCGACGGGCGTCGAAAGTTAAGCTTAGCAAAGTGCCTGCAGCCCAGACCCTCTTTTGGCCAAGAGGATGCCACCTCCTAGGTCAGTGACGTTTCATGATTCGGCAAGGGCCCGGCCCAAGGATTTCTCAGCCGACCACCTTGGGTCTTGGAGGACACCTGGAGGAACTGCATTGCCTCTCCTCCTCTTGTGCTGCTGGTTGGGGGCCTGTGGTTTGTGACCAGGCAATTTTGTCCACCCTCCATTTAATAAGCAACACAGGCTGCAACCAGCACCCGGCCCAGGTGCCATCAGTTCGTTTCGTTTCATCTCTATTACACGGTAAATTCCAGTCGGTTGCAACATTTCCGCGGGCCACTCTCGACCGGACGCTTCACATCATTACTTTTAGTCTACCACGACTAGCTAAGCGTACGACCACGAGGGAGACGGCACGCACGCGGCTTTAAGACCACCTATAGATCTACTACCTTTCCGCATCCGCTCTAGCACTACCCCTGACGTCGACATTCTACAAGCCTAGAGAGAAGGTGCGGAGTCACAAGGCGCCTCTCGCCTCACCTCGCCCCCATTTCTACGGCTAGGCACACTGCAATCACTTTCCCACTCCACCCGGCTTATATGGCTGCACTTGCGCAGGCCGCGATCAACCACGTCGTCCGCGAGCTTGTTGATCGCCAACACATCGTCTCATCCGCCGCATTTGCCATAGCCACAGCGCCGAATACCCCTCTGCCCACGTCGGTGGGCGCCGAGGGACTCGACAGCATAACGACCACAACCACGACGGGCATCGCACCCACACCCACGGCGATGATGGCAGCCGGCGGGAGCGGCGGCGGCGGCGACCAGGGCGAGTGCCGCCTGCTGGGGCCCTTTGCGCTCTTCGTGCAGCTGGCGCTTGGTGGACTCGCCCTCATGTCCCTGGTGTACAAGAGGTGGCGGGAGAGGCCGCAGCGGCCCATGAAGATCTGGTTCTTTGACGTCTCGAAGCAGGTGTTCGGCTCAGTCCTGGTGCACGTCGCCAACGTGTTCATGTCGATGCTCACGAGCGGGCGGTTCTCCATAAAGGTCGAGCCGACTTCTGCTGCAACAGTGCGGGCCCTGTCGATGATGGTGGTGCGAAGCCTGGTAGGGCGGGATGCACAGGATGGGGGAGCTCCCGACAACGAGTACACGCCGAATCCCTGCTCGTTCTATCTCTTGAATCTTGCTATTGATGTAAGTTGGTCCGAGGCAGACATACCCGTCTGTGTTGTCTCAATGATTTCCTTCAATATCTGACAATAAACCAGACAACGCTCGGAATCCCCATCCTTATCGGCCTGCTGCGAGTCTTCACCAGTCTCGTCTCCTACACGCCCCTAGGCCAACCGCGCGAGTCGATCCAGTCAGGCAACTACGGAAACCCACCCAACGCGCTATGGTGGCTGAAGCAGTCGATCATATACTTCTGCGGTCTATTCGGCATGAAGCTCTGCGTTTTGATCATCTTCCTGATGCTGCCGTGGATCTCCCGCGTTGGGGACTGGGCCCTGGGCTGGACCGAAGGGAACGAGCGCGTCCAGATCGTCTTCGTGATGATGCTCTTCCCCCTCATCATGAACGCGATGCAGTACTACATTATCGACTCCTTCATCAAGAAGCCGGTGAGCAAGGATGACGAAGACGGCCACGATGGCTCCGGGCCGTCGGGGGGCGCGTACGAGAGGATCTCTGAGCCTGGTAGCGACGACGATGATGGCCCTCTCACGAGACACCGGCGCAGCCCGTCGATTCAACTGGAGGACGAGACTGATGTGAAGTCCGGAAAAGAGGGAAAACGGGTCAAGGGCACAGCAGATGGGGAATACGATCCTGACCTCGACGGCGACAGGACTACGGTGGTAGGGAGCGGTTCATCGCCTTTGAGAGGGAGTTTGCCCAAGGAGCTGTTACCAAAGGAGTAAACGCCCCCGTTTTTGCTTTTTCTTTTCTTTTTCTTCTACGTCTTCTAGCGGTTTTTGTGCAGGCAATAAAAAACATATTATCTCGGAGGCGGTCGAGGTCGAGTCTTCTCTCGTCGCTGATAACCCGAATGCTTCTTGTTGGGACCACGTCTACGCCCTTAGGAACACAGCACTGCCAGGCCCGACCACCATTCCGATGAAGTTGTTTCGAAGTCGAAAGACATTACTATGGAGAGATGCTCAATCAGCAGGGTGAACTTGTCAGCTCTGCACTCTTCTCTGGAGCACAACGGCCGTAAGTGGCGCCCTAAACACGGCGATATGCCGTCTGTGCGAGAAGCAGCTGACTTGAACCAAAAAGTAAAAACTTCTCTCGTCTTCCGATGAGCATCCGAACGACGAGTCAGATGGGACACGCCGGGGCTCTGGTCACCCTCTAGTCACTGTGCTCTAAGCGCGGGGCACGCCCCCAAGGCACGGTGGCCAGAAGGCGAGACGTGGGTTGTTGATGCGCCACGGGGTTTGCAAAACACCACCCCCTTTCACGGCAAAGCGGCTGTAGATATATGCATGTCATGATCCTCTTCAGGAGCCCTATCGAAATGCCCGCCCCCGCCCACAGGTATCCAGCGGCCTCGGCCAAGGAGTCACCAGGCATCGATCCGCAAATGACTCGGATTCCCAATACCCCTAAGACCAAGGCCCCATCCCATCCCCCCTTTCCCACCGATCATCGTCATTAATCGCACATCAGGCCAATTTTGGCCAGTGTACCCCTTACCGGTATCGCATTCCCCAGCGCCCATACAAATACATACATAACATGCGTACCTGCATATACACATATACACATATACAAACATACACCAAGGTCCCAAGCAGCCGCCGAACCTCACACCGCAGCCCTGATCAGGCCCAGCCCGCGGGCGTCCCACTTGAGGCCATGCCTCGCCAGCCACTCCGCGTCGTGTATGTCGATCGGCGTCTTCTTCTCATGGGGCTGCGGCGCGGGGAAGAGGTTCCTGGCCTGCGCGGAGGGAGACTGCATGCTGCCACCGCCCAGCTTGGCGTGCACGTACTCCCTCGTGCTGGCCAATGCCTGGATCAGTGCCGACGACCTGCTGCGCCGAAGGGTCCGGCGGGTCCTCGGCACGGAGGCACTCACGGCCGGGGTTTGCTGGGTTTCTTGTTCTTGTCGTCGTCGTCGTTGTTGTTGTTGTTGTTGTTGTTGTTGCTGCGGCGGGGGTGGCGGTGGGTATGAGGGAGTCTGCATCAATGCGGACTTCGTTGTGTCAGCTGTACTGGGGCTGGTGCTGGCTGATGTAATAGTAGTGCTTATGGTCGTGGCGGTGCTGGGCCTGGTACTGATGGTGAAAGTGGTGTCGGTGTCGGTGTCTCTCGCCACTATCGCAGAAATCGGCCTTAGGCCCCCCGGAACATGCCTCAAGGGTGATGTTGGGGGCCCGAGCTGCTCAGCCCTCAACTTATCCTGAATGCGAGTCTGAGGGGCGGGCTGGAAGACCTCTGTTAGCTTTGGGTGCCCCTCCAACTGGACATGATGGCTATGCCTTGACTCACCCTCTGGGGGACGGCAGGCCGGGGCTTGCTCTTCGGGATCGTGTGAGCACGGGCGAGCCCCGCATGCTCGTTGCCTCCTTCAGCGTGCTCGAAAGTCTCGCTTGCTCTCCGCTGCGACGGACCGGTCGGGTCCGCTGGCTTCACATCCATCGAGTAGCGTGGCCCCGGTCTGGGGGCGGTAGGAGATGCGAGGCCGAGGTTGTGCAGCGAGACGACCAGGTTCTCCACCTCGGCCGAGCTGCTCGGTCTCTTGGGTGTCGGGGGTAGTTCCCTCGTCGGCGGCGGGGAGGCGGCCTCCCCGAGGGCACACAGGGACTTTGCGCCGGACAGCTTCCTCGCTTGTCGGGGCGAGGGCTTCGCCGTGTTGGGGGCCGGCGCTGGAGAGCCGGCGAGGGCGTTTGCCTTGGCAGGCCGTGTCTTCCTGCGCCGGGCCGGGCATGGTCCGAGTTCCCACCGCAGAACCGAGTCCAGGATGGCCGTGTTGTCGACCTGCTGGCGGCAGGACTGGCAGTACGTGCTGAGCTGGATCTCGATGCTGTCAAAGCCGGCGCACTTCTCGGGGCACTCAGTGCTGTCCACGGCTACGTGGTTGCAGATTGCGTGTAGTCTCGTCTCTTGGATGCACATGTTGGCGTGCCTTTGGAGCCTTCTGTTGCATGTATGCAGGTCCAGTATCAAGGTGGGATTGCTAGCCGGGCAAGGAGAAGGGATACCATCATGGTCTGCTGCTGCTCTCGGGCTCCCATGATGTGCAGTCGCCCAGGGCCAGGACGGATACATATGTTCCCGCGGGCTGACAGCTGCGGCCGCCGCACCCAGCTCTCGGAGCTTGATCCATGGCTGTGCGGCTCTCTGCCAAGACGTGACTCTGAACCCTTTGCGCACGAGTGCAGGCCGTGGTCGGATGGAGGGCCGGGTGTCAGAAGAAAAGCCCGGGCATATACTTTCTACTGGTCTAGTATGTATGTAGACAAAGAGGCTTCCTGCCCGGCCCGTGCATCTGCCGGCGCACGCGAGGCGCACGAGGCCTGTTGGGCCCTGTTAAGGTTCGTGGCTGGGCGCCATGGCCTGTCGCATGTCGCCGTAGATCGCACACGGCCAGAAGCATAGCGTCCGGTGCCTTCGGCTTCGCCTTGGCCCTGTGCAGTTCTGGGTTGGATGGCTCGTCACCCGTCCCCCGCAAGCTCGCGGGTGCAGGCTCGGGGCCTTGAGCTTCAGACAGAGTGCGGGAATCCGCCTGCAGATCATGATCGGTAAATCGCCCTGTCATCATCTGTCAATGGGGTTGGGCTGTGCTCGAGCACGCGGACGGCGGCTCTCTCTGGGCAGGTGTGTCGCGGGTTTACCGAAAGCCATACTCCCTTGGATGAAATCCAAAATGTTTGACTTCTGGGGATGCTCTTCCACACACTATGAACGTATAAGAGGCATGCCCGGGATGCTGTGTGCAGTATCTGCCCGGATGCCCACGAAACATCCTTGGCACTACTGGCCACTGCTGGTGAAAACCATATTCATTAGTGGCTTGAAATTATATACCACACCCGCGTACTGAACGCTCTGCACCCGAGCATCCAAGCTTCTATCATTGTGTTTTATAAGGCGTTCACCCCCTTCTGGATACTACGCTACTTCAAACGCAACACAAAACACCATAACAGAAGCGGCAGTTATCTTCTGGGGTCTTTCGGCTGAAACAAACGCTATTTGGCTTCGTTTTCAGTGTTTGTTTCCTGACGCTGCCGGACTCCCCAGATCATCAAGATGGTTTGTACCCACCTAGGCCCAAAAAAGCCAGCGCATTGGCTCGCCGAAAGGGTCAAGAAAAGCACGGGTTTTACAATGGCACTCATGACTCCCGTCCTAATCCTTCAGTATCGGACAATAATATCTCGGGGCTCGCACGTAATGCGGCGACGGCGGACGGTACTTGGTATGTCAAGCGGCAATGCGGGTTCCGAATACATCTGCCAGCTGATTCGGTCTCAAATGTGGACAGGCTTTCGACCACACATATACACCACGCCAGGTTGGAACGAATCCAGATCGTGATGAAAGCAAACATAGATAAATATAGTGCATCGGATGCAACTGGCCAAGGGGAGCACCTGCAATCTCGAGTGATTGCGGTCGCAACACGAGTCCGTGATAAGCACGAGGTCTGGTCCGGTATCTGCAAGGAATAGGCATGATTTGAAGTGGTGAGGCATAACATGTCAGGGAGCTCGGATGATGAGAACAGAAGTGGCTGACAATAGTCTGTGCTGTGCATTGCTTGACAAGCCACCCTCAAAGTGGCATGCTGTCGATATCGCAGTGCATGACGCTTTCGGAACTTGGGCCACGAGCCTTTTCTTCAATTCTCCAACTAGAACATTGTTCGGAAAGGGCCTCAGTTGGAAGCGACCTCATCAGAGTCAGGACGAGAACACGAGGCTTTGTTTGCAACTCCAGCGACAACAAATGACCGCTGTGCCTGACCAAGAATGGAAGGGAAGCCTCGCTGCTTGGCTCGTGGCACAAACAACTGCAAATAACCTCCTTCAGGAGTCTCACCTGCCGTCCCTGGCTAGCCTGTTGCATGGCACGTCCCGAGGGATCAATGTGTTCCACTTCCTTGGGTGCAAACGTTCCTGGTTCTGTTTGTTGCGAGGCAGTTGATGACGAGGCTGCGTCGAGGACCAACAATGCCGTCTGTGGAGATGATGTTTCTCCGTGATGACCCTCGGCCCACATCGCCTGGGTCAGACGAGGCAGATAGATGACCTGTACGTTCTGAGACGAACTGGCCGTCAGTGTATACCGTCTGATATCAATAGCCGGCGGGGGGGGGGGGCTGAATTCCAGCCAGGGAGCTTGGAGCCATTGAAGTCAAACGAACAGCCCTACTCTCGCAGAGAGCATATAAATTTGGCCCCTACGATTGGACAGAGAGCACTCCATGTGGTAGCCTTCTGATGCCTTGTCAATAGTGTTTCCATACTGAGCCTGTTAACTTTTACAAGCATCAGCAAAAGCCATAGACCTAGTGACAGCTCCGTACTTTGAGTCTTCTGCTGGCCACGCTCTGCGGATCATTTGGATTGCTAATATACGGCCCATGAGAAACTCCTCGACACCGGCGGGTGGGTCATCTTGAATCGGTATCCCAAATGTCTTGCCTCTGGATATCCCAGGTGCTTGAGGTAGTACTCACCAGACAAATCTCAAAGACCATACACTTGCCTAATAACACAGGTCCAGAGTCGCAGGGAGACTATCGGTATCGGTGACACGCTTGTCCTTTCCACGTCACAGGCACATGAGAGATCATGCCAAGCACACTGCTATGCTCGGAAATTTTGTATTTATGGCAGATTTGCAAAACGGACAGCACTTGAACAGGAGGGCAAAAGTGGGGCGCGAAACTCTTCAGGGCCGAAGGTGGAGACTGCGGAGGGCAGACGGCACTTGTACTTATCAGCAGGCAGGTAGGGCGAGACTCGCAGCACGGAGTATATTAGTAGTAGATAGATATGTTGGCGGGCGGGCCTACTGTGGGACTCTGGAGGTGCTAGGCAGAGGTAACAATGGCGAGCTGCCTCGATGGGTGCCGTGCGATGGCGAGGAGTTGGTGTGGCCGGTCCAATTTTGCGGGTTGAGGGGTGTCGAGCAACGCCGCTGACCAATCTCGATGTTGGAACGAAAAGGGAATCCTTCGATGGTTCAAGACAGCAAGAAAGGGGCCGTGGGAGGTGGGTCGTCGAGTTGGGCCGAAACTGCAGGTGGCTGACACGCAGTGACAAGAAGACCCGACGCCCGTCCTGCACCAGACGCGCATCTTGGTGACGACATTAGCATGAGTCACCGGCGAGAAAGATTGGCGGGGGTGATGTAACATGGATACATAGTAGTCTGGCAGCCTGTGAGGCAGCGAGCAGATTCGTGGGTCTAGCATCTGATGATGGGCCGCAGGTAGTGCGCGTGCCGGGTTTGACGCTTGTTGTCGTCAGCACATGCTGCCTGCCTGCCTGCCTGCGCGCCGACCGGCACTCGCAGTGAAGAGGGGGATGGCTGTGCTTTCTGTGCAACAAGGCGCCTTGATCCTCCATCCTCGCGGACTGCTTCCTCGTGGGCGACCAGAGGGCCAATGTTGGGGACCACGCCGATGCTGCCCAGAGGCGATACTGGTGCTCCGTGGACGACGGAGGGCTGCCACGAGAAGGCAGAAACTGGCACGACCTGTCCTGCTGGCTGGGGATAGTTACAAAATTATAAACGGGGAAAGGGGGCAGCAGGGAAGCAAGGCGGGCAAGCACCGACTTGAAGCTGCGTGATGGCGCATTGATGAAGCAGGAGCTGGGGCTGGAGCGCCTGGGGGACGAGGGGCTTAAGTCCGATAACGCCGGTGCAGCAACGGGCCTCACCTCAGCTCTTGCAACCCATATGCTCGGTATTATATTCTACCTAGGTATGCTGTCGCTAACCTGATGGCACCGCTCATCAGACCACCGCTGGCAGCTCGCCTGCCGCGGTCGACGTTGTTGCAGTTGCTGCGGTGCTGGGGCTGCATAGGCGTCCTGCGCTACGCCCTTTCCTGCCGCCACTTCTCTTGTGATGCTGCCGCAGTGGGACGGCGCCGCATATAATCCCGCCGTCGACCGCATTGATCTCTGCGCTCCTGGGGTCCTGATCCTTCTGCCCCCCTCTGCCTCTTCAACCCGGCTGGCCTGCCCAAGGACCGTTTCTCCTCGTGCGACAGCCATCCCGACCCTCGCTCTTGTGCCCGGGGACTCGTTCGGCACCAGCCTCTGCTCATTCTCCTGGCGCGCAAGCCACCTAGTTGTCGTGCTCCCTCGGGCTTCTGGCCTGCGCGCCCTTGCTCCAAGACGGCCCGCTTACCCCGCGACTGTCGCCCGTGCTGATTGTGATCGATTGCGAGTCGCACAAGTAGTCCTCTGCAGGCTGACACGGCTTCGCCATCACCCCTCGACTGCCAAAAGCCCAGGACCGGCCGGACCGCAGACCGAGTGCTCCTGTTCGCGTTCTGCTCTGGGACCGCAGGTTCAGCACCCAAGACCGCTGGGAACAGATATTAATACTACTTGGGAAGCCGGCCCTCCACCGCCGTCTCGCGACGTCACCTCGCGCCCCGTGCTTGGCTGGACTGATAATCAGCCAGCAGTCAAGGCCCGTCCGTCATGACGCGCACCCCAAACCCCAACACCCCCTCCTCAGGGGCGCGCTCTCCCGACCAACACCGGGTTGTGCGCAAACGGAACAGAGTGCCACTGAGCTGCTATCCGTGCAGGTCCAGGAAGCTGAAATGCGACCGGACCCACCCGTGTAGCAACTGTGTGAGGCGGGAAGGTGTCGACACCCTGGCTTGCTCCTATGCGACCCCTTCCAACCGCAAGAGGAGCCAGAACCAGCAGGCCAGCAGCCCTGACGATATGCAGAACCGGATTGACCGGCTGGAGGGGCTGGTCCTGTCTCTGATGCACGGCGGCGCCGCAATCACCTCAGAAGTCGCAGCGGCTGCCGGCGCCGTCACAGCCGGCAGCCGCAGCACGAATTCATCGGGGCCTGGGGCCAACTCGGCAACTCCCAACTCCTCGTCCGCAGGGGCCGGCCAGGATGACGGAGAGATGAGGGACGATGAGGGCGAGGACAGCGATATCGATGATGGGCTGGCGAATTCCCTCGGTGTGCTCAAGGTGGACACCGACATGGGAAAGTCCATGTACATAGGGCAGGAACACTGGCACACCATCCTTGCCGACATCTCCGAGGTCAAGAACTACTTCAACAGCCACAAGAAGGATCTCGAGAGGAGCTACGAGAAGGTGCTCCTCAGCAAGCCGGCCTATGCTCGGAGCGGGCCGACATTCCTCATGGGTGCCGCCCCGGCGTCGGACGTCGAGCTGAGGGCAGAGCTCCCTCCCAAGTCGGCCGTGCTTGCCCTCTGCGCCCGGTACTTCAATTCCATGGACAATGCGGTCAACATCATCCACGCCCCTACCTTTCACAAGCAGCTCCGTGCGCACTGGCAGGATCCGAGCAGGACGCCGCTCATGTGGCTAGGCCTGCTCTATTCGGTCCTATGCCTGGCAATGCTGAGCTACCACAAGGTCGGAGACGAGCCGGCCGAGTGGAAAGGTAGGACTCTTGAGCTGGCCGCCGAGTATCGGCTGCGGACCGTTCAGTGTCTCATTACCGCCGACTACACGAAGCCGAGCGAATACACGGTGGAAACCATGCTGCTCTATGTTTTTGGGGAATTCTCGTCCAGGTGGGACGCGGACCTGTCACTGTGGCTGATATGCTCCTTGGTGACCCGCGTGGCGTTCCGAATGGGATTCCACAGAGATGCGAAGTGGTTTCCATCGCTTACACCATTTCAAGCTGTAAGCAGACCAGGCCCACTCGGCGTTGGCAGAACAAGAAGAAAAGAAGAATAAAAGGATTAACAACGTATGCAGGAAATGCGAAGGCGGACGTGGGCCCTTGTGAGAATGTCTGATATTGTCTTTTCACACCAGGTCTCGCTGCCAAGTATGATCTACGATCACGAATGTGACACGCAGATGCCACACAACATCTTCGATGAAGAGTTTGGCCCGGACACAAAGGTCCTCCCCCCGTCCCGGCCGAACAGTGAGCCGACGCCCATCAGCTACATGATCATCAAGGTCAAGCTCTGCCTGGAGCTGGGGAACATCCTGCAGGTGACAAACCGGGTCGGGAAGCAGGCGGCATACGACGACATCCTGAGGTTTGACGCCAGACTGCGGGAGCTCAGAGACGAGATCCCTCCGCATCTGAAGATGCAGCCTCTGGAGGGGTGTAGCGACCCCCTCACCCTGATCGTCGCGAGGTTCAACGTTGATATCTTGTACCTCAAGATACAGTGCCTCTTGCATCGGAAATACCTGGCAAGGTCGAGGCACAACCCCAGGTACGCGCACTCCAGGCGAAGTGCCATAGAGGCATCGCTGGAGATGCTGCGGCACCTGATCAGCCTGCACCGGGAGTCACAACCCGATGGTCGGCTGCGGGCGATCAAATGGTTTGTTACCTCGATAGCGACCAAGGAGTTCCTCCTGCCCACAATGCTGGTGATCCTGGACCTGCACTTTGACAAGCAGGCGGATGGCGCCGGCCGGCCCCGACAGGACTCGCTCTCGGCAAACTTCTGGACTCTGGAGCAACGACTAGAGATGGTGCGCAGCCTCGAGACGACGCGGGATATCTGGGAGGGCATGACGGATGGGTCGATGGAGGCTGTCAAGGCCTACAACATCATCAAGATCATGCTTGACCAGACCAAGAGCCCTGGGCCGGAGAGCCAGCCCAGCAACCCGGCCTCGGCCGTCCCGCAGCAGCCCCCGGCCGCGACAAAGGACGACCTGCTCTCCAACCTAGGCGGGGCTAGTCTGGAGCCGGAGCAGTCGGCGGCCATGACACTGGGCATGATGTCTTCGGGTGGGCTGACGCCAGACACGGCGGCCGCCTTTGGGGGAGCCATACAGAGCCCCGGGGGGACGACGTACCCAGGAATGGACCTGTCAGTACCTCCGGCTGGCGAGGGGACAGGCATGACGCCCGACTTCTCGGGTGATCTGAGCCTGAACCCCGGGTCGCCCTTCTCGTCCATTTTCGGCAACGGCATGGACATGGGGCAGAATTTTGACTGGGTAAGTTTTGGACCCCACAGACACGGGCTCTTCAGAGATGACAATGACATGGGCTGACACGTTGGCTTCCCATAGGATGCACTGCAAAACTATACAGAAAACACCAATTGGGGTACGGAGAACCAGTTCCAGACCTTCTTTGGGGCCGACGCGAGCAATATGGGCCAGGGACGAAGCGGACCTTCGCCCGGAAGCGGGGATGGGTTCTCGTTCAGCACGCCTGGGAGCAACTCCAAATGAGAAGTGTGTGTACCGGGCACAAGACGATCGCAGGCACGTACGCAGGCTGGGATGCCTGGGCAGTTTGGCATGATTTGGCCGGCCGAGGCCATGGTGTGCACTGTTTGGTGAAAACGAACTGGGTCGGGCCGCGCCATATGCATGCAGTATGGCCAGGCGCAAGGCCTCCAGCACATGTGCTTCCAGGGAACAAAAAGTCAGCAGCGAGGGGAAGGCAGCTGGCAGGATGTAAAATTAAAGGCAAAAAAAAAAAAATACCCATCTCTCTCTCTCTCTCTCTCTCTCTCACACACACACACACACTCCATGTGTCTCTGATGCTAGGTGTACACTATACTTGGCTTGGGAAACACCAAGGTCTACTGGTTCACAGCCAGTCAGGTTGCCTGTCTGCACGCCCGTAATCCTGGCCTGCTCCCCACCTGTCAGGGGCTGAGGTGAGCAATCCATAGAGGCGATGGCGCAGGTCTTGATGCCCACGGTTTAACGAGGAGGCCGCGAAATCCTTTTATGCTTGACCGTGGGTTACTTGACAACAAAATGACACATTTACAATTAGTACTATACCAAGGTATGCAGATTTTGGGTGCCAGTGCTAAAAGTACTAAGGTTTAAAATAGAATTGAGGGCTGTGATGTGTAGATCAATGCAGGTGTCGCAAGGTTCTGATGCCGGTATCATGCGGACCGGGGGGGGGGGGAGATTGATTATTTTTCAGGGGCAGAGAGAGGCGGGCCAGTCTGCCAGTGTTGCTGTCAAATCCGTCCTCGGCCAGAGTGCGGCAGAGATATATACGGAGTAGTGTAGTGTACACAGTAGGCAGGCTGGCAGAAAAGCGAGACTACGTAGTCACCACGAACGAGGTGGCCTGTTGACCTATGTACGAAGTATTCCTATGGCTGCGAGGCAGCCAATCGATCCTGGGTGGCCTGGCCCCCCTGAGCTGGTTTGTTTCAATTGCCCTTGTAGTGTAGGCCCGTTTCGCCAACACCAGCGTCCCACCAGGCCCGAGTCCATGATTGGCCGAGGACGAGAAACAAAGTTGCCCCGCTGCAGCCATTCAAACCCCCTTCTGCGCCACCAGCTCGGTTCGTCCCTTGTTCAATGTGTACACCATAACCATAATACATACTCTGAATTGAGGGGTCTCGACCGGGGGGCCTGTTGGTGGCTCAGCGCCAATGGATCTGCCGGCAGCTGGGATGATGATCGCCCCCTCCTGACCCTGACAGAAGCTTGCTCTGGCCAGCGAGGAGGCGCCGGCCCAGCGAGCATGGCTTGGGCCTGCCTGCAGGGCCACTCATGGGGAGAGCCGGACAGGTGGGAATATTGAAAAGGCTCGAGTGAGCCGCCGGTTTTTGTTCAGCCGGTGCCCTTCACGATCCTTTTGCTCACTCACTCACTACTTGTCTGGCGAATTTCCCGTCTGGCCCGGAACCTCGTAAAGCACCTCCCAACCGCCTACATTCTTTTCCCTGAGGCTGCTGTGCCCGCTGTTGCTCGTCTGTCTGCCGCTCCTGGCCGAGCGCTTACAATACCACTCACTTGTCCTGCTGCCGTTTATATTGGACCACAAACGGCATTGTACAAGGCATATTCCGTCACCCATTGTACAGAACCCCGGGTGCTTTTCTCGTCACTCCAGGCCCTTGGTCACTCGTGTCACCAAGCCCACTTTCGTCCGGGGCTTCTTATATCGTCTGTCTGCCTCGACAACACCTGCAGCCTTGAGGAGAACTCCTCCCCCCCCCCCCCCCGAGACTCCTCGCCCAGAAACAACAACAACAACAACAACAACAACAACAACGAAGCAATGCAGTTCCAGCACCTCACCGCCCTTGTCGGATTCTCGGGCGCAGCTCTGGCCCTCCCAGCCGGGCCCGCGCACACCAACAACCTGGGTAAGCGCGATGCCACCCAGGTCCTGCTGGACATCATGCCCAAGTCCGGCTCGTGCGAGGGACGAGGCGACGAGTGCCGCACTGCCGTCCAGGCCGCCCCATACCTCGTCCAGGCCATGACCAAGTACAACATTGCCACCAACATGGAGCAGGCTGGAATCTTGGCCCTCGTGGGGTTCGAGTCCGACGACATGCAGTACAAGAAGAACCTGGTCCACGCCGCCGAGGGACAGGGCACTAGCAACCAGTAAGTGAACCTGTTGAACTCGCTCTTGGCGGGAAGGGGGCCCCTTTGCCCTTCCCGCCCAATTCTCCTTTTCCCACCTTAGCAGAAGCGCTGACCAAATCTTTTCCAACCACCTACAGGCAACAGGGCCAGTGGAACGTCAAGTACGCCAACAGCATCCCCGAGCTGGCGTCCTTGGGCCTCACCGAAACCACCGTGCTTGACCACGTCATTGACGACAAGTACAACTTCGGCACCGGCCCCTGGTTCTACTCCACTCAGTGCCAGGCCGCCCACGCTGTCGTCAACGGCGCCGCCGACGACTGGTTCACGGCCTACATGGCGTGCGTGAACACCGCGGTTGAGCCCCGCCTGGAATACTGGGACAGGGCGAAGAAGGCCTTTGGCCTGGCCTAGGGCATAATCTTGGGTGTGTGGAATGCCAGTGGGAGCCGGGGAGATGTGGTGGGGGACGCAGGCGTTTATGTTTTGGTCTTGTTATCTTGTTGGGGTCCGTTTTCGGGGCCGTCAACTTTGTTCCGGTACTGATATGAGTCTATGAGAAATACCCATGATCTGATTCAGTTTGTTGCGTATTTGTGGGCGGGCCATGTTGGAACACTGAATGAATAGAATGAATAGGCGCATCGCTTGATTGACTGGTCCTCTTGGTGTTGACCCCGGGCCGAATACGTTGGTACTCTAAACACCGCGAGAGACGCGGTGCGCGAAAAAAGACTCGTGGTCCCACCCCGATCTGGAAGCTGTAGCGCAGGCCTGAGAGGTGAGATCCACGCGCATGGTTGGTCTCCATTAGTATCTTATCCGTCCACTGCAACGTCGCCGCACAAACGCACCCCGGCCTCCTGAACAAGCCGCACTCGATAAACCTCTCCACAACAAGCCCCGCCGCCCAAAAGACGCAAAGCAAGCCCAAGGACCGCACGTCAGACTGGCGCCGAGTATAAAAGCTGGAAGCAAAAAAGAAAAAAGAAAGAAGAAGAAAGAAAAAAAGAAGGAAAAAAAAGACCACACGCAAAATGTCGTCACGTGGCAGCGACTTCCGCGTGGTCATCGCGGGCGCCAGCATCGCGGGGCTGAGCCTGGCGCTGGCGCTCGAGCGGGCCGGCATCGACTTTGTCGTGCTCGAGGCGCACGGGGCCGTCGCGCCACAGGTCGGCGCCAGCATCGCCGTCCTCCCCAGCGCCGCCCGCCTGCTGGACCAGCTGGGCTGCTACGCCGACGTCGCGGCCATGGTCGGCTGCTCCACCGACAACTTTATCATCCGGGACGCCGGGGGCGCCAAGATGATCCATATCGAGAGGCTGGAGGAGCATCTGGTGCAGCGGTCGGTGGCTCTCTTGGTTTCCGCCCCCCCTCTGCTTGTTCCCCGCCTGCTGTGTCTCCCGAGACTGACTGCGGATCGCCTGGGGGGCTGTGTTTAGCCATGGGTACCCCATGATCTTCTTTGAGAGGATGATGCTCATCCAAGTGCTTTACAAGCACGTCCGCCAGAAGGACAAGGTCCTGACGTCCCGGCGCGTCGTCGGCTTCGAGATGGATGATGGCGGCGTCTCTGTCAGGTGTCAGGACGGCTCTGTCCACCGGGGGAGCATCCTCATCGGGGCCGACGGCATCCGCAGCACTGTGAGCCGGCAGATGTCACAACTGGGCGGCAGGTCGCAAAGAGGTAAACTCATTCTCTCGTACTCGTCTGGCAGCTTTGTGCTCGCTCCATCTGCTGTGGTCTAAACTCCTCGGGGTCCATTGCCCGCTGAGTAGCATGTTCAGCAACTGCCAAGCAGCCGTCAGAGACGTGCCCCTTGTGTGTACCACATGGTCAAAACCGTATCCTGCCTGAGGAAGTGTGTGTGTTGGTTCCACCGCTGATGTGCACCTCAGGCCTGCCGGTCCGGTATAGGTGCCTCTTTGGCATCTCGGAAAAGGTGCCTGGCATAGCTGAAGACACCATGCACCATGCCACCAACTATTCGTCATCTCTCTTTGCATGCTCGGGCCCTAATGACCGCACCTATTGGTGCCTGTTCCACAACCTTGGCGATACCTACTATGGTGATGCACTGCCTCCGTACGGCGAAAAAGAAGAGGCGGAGACCGCGAGGATCCATGGGCCCGACGCCGTCACCGACACGGTCAAGTTCTCGGACCTGTACGGGCGGCGCATCACTTCCGTGAGCACTCCATTGCACGAGGGCGGGCTGGACAAGTGGTATGAAGGGCGGTGCATGGTCGTTGGTGACGCGGTGCACAAGGTAACAAGCCTCGTCCACAGCCGCCTCGTACAGTGGGTAGCCCGAGACTGACTGCCACCAGTTCAACCCAATCATAGGGCTCGGGGGTATGAGCGCACTAGAGACAACAGCCGTCCTCACAAACAACCTCCTCAAGCTCCTGGGGCCGTCCCCGAGTCCGACCATGGCCGAGATCGAAGCCGTCTTCGCCAGGACCCAGGAGTCCCGGCAGCCCCGCTCAGCAGCGCTGGTCGCAGCCTCGATGCAGACCCAGCACCGCTTCGCCATGGAGTCGCCGTGGCTGCGCTTCATGAACAGGTACTTCTACCCTGGCCAGGGCTCGCGATCCGCCTTGAGGCTGCTTTCCCAGTCTTTCCCTGGCACGCCGGGCTTCGATGTCGCCGCGGCCGGGAGGCCGGGCATTCCTCCGCCGGAGAAGGGCAGGGAGATGCCGGCATGGCTCCCTGCTCCGCCGGCTTCCCTCGCGCTGCCGTACGAGGATGAGCTCCTCCGGCCCCCGGCGCCGAGGACCGCGTTCGTGAGCCTGGTCACCACCGCGGCGCTCATCGGCCTGGCCTTTCTGGGGGTGGACCTCCTCTTGTACACGTCGCTTGCGAATGGGACCTTCAGGCTTGTGGACGAGGCGGTCTGGCAGAGGAGCGTCGAGGTCCCGGGGAAGGGGATGGTAGAGCTGAAGGCGCTGTCCAGCCAGGGGAGCATGTTCCCCATGCTGGACGAGCTGCTGGCGACATTGGTTTCGCTGTTCTTACCCCTTGTTGCAGAAGATGTGACGAACCGGTCGAGCTTGGAGAGGAAGCTCCACGGGGGCTATTTCCTGGTCTCCGTGGTGCTGCCCATCGTCGCTGTGATGATGGTCGAGGGCAGCAGGAAGAGGAATACCTGGTCCCTGATCTGGAGGTAGGCAATCCCACGCTTGGTGACCTGACCTGGGAACACACACTTCTGGAAAGACATACTCACGCTTGCATCTCTCCCGCATAGTCCCAGCATCTGGCTCGGACTCGCCCAGCTCTTAGGCCTCGGGCTCGTCATGCCCCTTTACGTCCTCGCCTTCTTCTTCAGCTCTTCGTCGACGGCCTACTGGATGCCCGCCGAGCGCTTCGTGCCCGAGCGCTTCAGCCGCGCAGCCCTCCCCGCCCTGGCCCTGGGTTTCCTGGCCCCGACGGCGCTCCTGGCCGCCCCGATGATGTTTACTGGGGTCGGGGGGTACACCCAACAGATCATCGCATTCTGGCAAGTCACGCCTGTGCTGACATCATGGCTGGCCGAGGCGATCGCGAGGCGTCTGAACGGGAGGGCGTCGGGAGGCAAGCAGACACCCTTGGAGGATTATGCTGGGCTGGATCTCCCGCATCTGAACCTACTTTACAGGGCCGTCTTCATCGTGGCAGCCAGTACACACGCTGCGGTCATGCTCTCTGTTGTTTGGGTCGTCAGCCTGTCTGTCGCTGGCATATTCTTGCCTGGGCAGCCGGTGGCTCAGGTGGGGAGCATCTTGGAGGGCATGAGCATTTTCATCAAGTACGACCTCCTTCTGACTGTTGCGTCGACGATGGTATTGTGTATGATAAATCTCATGGAGATGAAGAGAGTTGGGCTTATCGAGGGTTCGACGTTGAAACGTGTGTGCTGGCTCGCAGTCGGGTGCGTGGCTGTTGGGCCTGGGGCGGCACTGGTTGGTCTTTGGAAGTGGAGGGAGAGTAAGACAGCGAGGCCCGAACTGAAGGCTCATTGAGGGAGCCATGTAATCGACTGATGTTCCAAATAGGCCAAAAAAATATGAAGGAAAGATACCACAGGCTCAGATCATGCTTACGCATGCTTAAGCAGTACTCATACTGATTCGCATTTTCAGCATTACTTACGAGCACAAACTTCCCCAAAACATACAATTTGACACACAAGACTCAGGCATGCTGGGCACCATCCCTGATGCATACCTGGTACACACCAGTGCTAAGGGCCAAAAATGGCAGCAAAAATAAATCCCACTCTTTTGGAAGGTGTCCAATTAAGAACACAAATACCACATATCAGGAGCACCCAGAGCCCAGTCGTCAAGCAGATGTGTTGTTAGAGGGTGGGGAGGGAATTGTATTTACTTTTGCTGGGAATGGTTGGTCGCACGCTATTGAAAGCTGCAGAACCTCTGTTGTCAAGGGTCCGAGGACCCATCTGTTGTTGTCTGGCCCGAAGACCTTGGGCTGTCTGGCATCCAAGTCGTACATCCGACGACATCGGCCTTTTTATCCTTTTGCAACACCCGGGAGGCGTTGGACACACAGCTCTGCAATTCGGTTAACAATTTTTCAGAATGGAATTCAGCGACTTGACGACTGGGCTACTGAGGCGTTGGAACATCATTTCTGATCGTCTACATAGAAGGTGGCAGGGCGCCTCACGCCGCTGCAAAGAGCTCAAGAATCAAAATGCCAGGAACAAGCAGAACAATTCAGACAACCAGTACAGCCTTATGACAGGATAGCAGCGCTGGTCCTACGTGTAAGATACGGGGAGAAGAAGGCAAGGTTTAGATTAGATTATTTAAGACTTTTTTTTTTTATATAACTATATATAATATAACATCGCTTTTATAAAGCATTTAAGCGGATTTTCCTTATTAAAAAAATTGTACAGAGAGACTAACTGCATCCAAAAAAGAAAATATCTTAATTCCCAACCCAGAAGCATAGTGTGACGGCACGGCTCTATAGACTGCGAGTGGTATTTCCAAGAGGTTGGAAATTCTGGTCTTTTGGCTCAACTGGCTATTGGGAAACTAACCAATCGGCCTATATTTCCTAGCAGTATATAGGTTCGTGTCACATCTAGGTAGGTTCTATACTAAGCAGGAGTCACTGTGGCGGGACGGCTCTGTATACTGCTAGAAACTTCCAATACGAGAGGCTAACAGAGTAATCGTGCTACGTTGCCTGGTAGTACCTAGTATATGTCCGTCATCACGTAGTAGCACCACACAGGATTCCACGGTTAGGCAGGAAGGAAATATGATGGGGGTGGTGTGGTGGACAGTACTTACAACGCCGGAACAATTCGGTCTTGCCACAGAGCTGGCCAGAGCCGCAGCGCCGAGATGCCATGTGGCAGCGCGAGCAGCCAGCATGGGCTTCCTTTCAACTAAAGAGCCGAACACACTGCTCTGCGATCTGATTAGCATTTTTTTTTTTATCAATGTGAGTCCATCTGTTTGTGCAAACTCGAGCCTTACGAGCCTCGCTCTTCGATACGCAATAGAATAAAGTGCCGCGTGACTGAGCGAGGCCCAGAGACGTTCTGTGCCGTGCAATGTGCTCATATTGACAATTTTCCTCAGCTATAGTCGGGTTTATGTATATACACAGAGGAACCTTGGAAGCAACCCCAGAAGAGAACCATATACTAGCACACCAAACACTAAACTAGAAACCCTTCCAGTAAACCCCCCAACACAGCCCAAGGTCAGCAGGCTCACGTCTGCCAGCTCGACGCCACGGTAGTAGCAGAGCAGGGCACAGTCAGGGTGTGATTCGGGTCAGCCTCCCAAGTGACACTCGACCCCGCGACCTTGATGAACTTGTACTTGGCCACACTGCCGGGCGCGAGGTTGACGGTGGCGTCCCACAGCGGGCTCGTGGCGTTGTATTTGGAGGCGCTTAGCGCGACGGCCTTGCTGGTGTCCCAGCTCCCTAGGGCTGCAACGTCGCCGGATCTGCGGGCGAGGTGGCATCGCGTCAGTCCAGCTTGCCCGGGCGGCGCAACGGCCGTTTTATCTCCGACCTCACCAACCCGTGATCCGAGCCAAGAACCACCAACCCGGCGGGTATGCGGCCACGTGTGCGTGAATGGGACATCATGAGACATGAGGGTGACCCCCGGAGTGGGGGGCTTCTCGGTGGTGGGGGAGGGGGGGGTTGCTTACAGCTTGATCGTCGTCCCATAGGAGGTCGTCACGAGCTCATTGAAGGTGACGGGGACGGAGGTCGCGGTGCATCCTGGTGCTGTTGTCGTGCTGGTCGGCGGGGGTGATCCTCCTGCTGTACTGGCTCAGAACATGCCTTTCGCGCTCGCTAACTTCCCCCCTCCCATTCGCAATCCTCCGAGTGCATGCGAAAGACGCACAGCTCATTCCCGTACGGGATGGACCCAGTAGACTGATCCTATGCATGCATTCGCCCGGATTTAAAACCCCCGCCCCGCCCCTTATATTTTGCCTGAGAAAGCATGGAAATTTACTCACCACAGATGCTGCTTCCATTGAGCTGTGCAGTAGGGTAGAGCACCATCGGGACGCCGCCGCTGATGGTCACGGTCAGGTCTCCACTGTAATTGGCGGGGAAAGAATTGCAGCTTATCAGATCCGTCAGGGCTTGGCCGGAGGTGAAGCCTGTGTTGCCACCAGTGAGTGTCACCGTCGTGCTGGACCCCGAGCCGACATTGCTGTATACGCCGACGACCTGCTTGCCGGTGTACCCCTTGCGCATGCCGATGGTGTGGGTGTCTGTGTAAATGGGCCAGGCCGAGTAGTTCAGGTACGACGAATCCTTCGAGATGGCCAGCTTGCGGATCGCGTTCAGGGTGGCGATCCAATTGTACAGCTCTGAAGAGGTATTGTAGCATGACAGCCAGATTGCCTCCCTGTTGTTGGGGGTATCGCCACCACTGTAGTGCTGCTCTTGGCCCTCATATATGATCGGTATGCCGTCCATGAGCATGGTGAAGGCGATCGCGGTCTTGGCGAGGCTCATGTCGTTGGTGAGCGAGGCGAAGCGAGCATTGTCGTGGTTCTCCAGGAATGAGCCATACAGGCTCAGGTCCGCCGCCTGATTCTTCATGGTGTTGATGCCACTGGCCAGGGCTGCTATGCTGCCAGAGGTTGACGAGAAGGCTCTCGTGATCCAGTAGAACGCAGGGTAGTTTAACAAACCACTGAGATACTGCTGGTAGGGAATGACATAAGACGGGTCGCCGTTGAACACCTCGCCGACGATATAAACTCCAGATGCGTTCTCAAAGCTCGACAGGTGTTCGTTGTTGACATGCTTGGCACTATCAAGCCGAATCCCATCGACGCCGTACGTTGCCACGACGTGCCTGATCCAGCTGTTGAGAGTGTCCGAGACGTAGCTATCCTCGGTGCGCAGGTCTGGGAGTGACACGACTTCATCGCCTTGCCAGCATACCTCAATGGAGGTCTGATTGTTGTAATCAATGGAACACGGGTCGTGGAAATAGGACTTGGAGTTGAAGGGCTCGAAGATGCTGTAGTCGACGCAGCTGCTGCCGCCGTTCCAGGCAAAGTGGTTTGTGACGACGTCCAACATCAGGTACATCCCACGGCTATGGAGGGCGGCAGAGAGCGAGACCAGGTCGTCAGATGTGCCAAAGGCTGAGTTGACTGCGCAGATGTCTTGTGCCCAGTAGCCCTAAAAGTCTTGATCGTTAGCCAACCTTCCAATCAGCACATGAGACAGGGACCTCGGGCAGGGGTTTCTGTGCCATTTATTGAGGCCATGGAGTATGGGACCAGTCAAAGACGTCAAAGACGTCACATCCCCCCCCCCCCCTTATTTCCTTACATGATATGACGAGCCGTCGGTAGTATGGCCAGACATCTGCTCGACAAATGGCGATATCCATATGGCTGTGAAGCCCATGCCCTGGATATAGTCCAGCTTGCTGATCAAGCCGTTCCATGTCCCACCACAGTAGACTCCTTGAGAGGCATCACATGAAGCAGTGGTAGACAAGTCCGTTCGAGCAAAGCGGTCGGTCATGACCTGGTAAATGCTCTGTGCCCTCCATCCTGCTGGTGTGAGGGAAGTGGCTGGCGCAACCAAGGCAGCGGCCGAGAGGAGAGAAAGAAGTGGCCCGAGAACCATTGTGAGATACTCTATGGAAAGAAAGCCTGCGAGGAAAGCAAGGACAAAACCTGGGTAGCTCACAGCTTTGGGGACCGATGATTCTCTCGCAATCCAATCACTCGGTGGCCACGGGGTATTTTATATCACTGCCATGGTGGTAGAAGTCGGAGAGCAATGAAAATCAAAAGATAAAAAATTAATACATTTATTTCCACACACTGGAACATGCTCACTCTTGTGACCTTTTACTCAGGCGAGATCCGGATCCTCCTCCAATCCCACCATCTTGGCGGGCACCCTGTAGCATTCCCTGTGGAAGACTGTTTTCTTCCGGAACAAAGAGGCCGAGTGGTTGACCCCGGCGCCGCACGCGGTGTTAGCGGCACGAAGCCGCAAGTGACCCCCAGGTTGGTGACGGACAGGACCGCGCATCTCGCCGATGACCACTTGAACCCACATTCGGCAGGTTAGAGAAGGACAGATGCGGATGGAGTCGGATTCCTGAAGGCGTGATTGGCAAGAATGAGCAGTAGAAGGCAGCAGGCAGGTAAGGACAAGAATCGTTAACGGGCCGACCCATGAAGAATGCGTGCCTGGGGCGAATCAGGCATGGGCAGGCTGGTGTAAGTGGCTGCAAGGTGGTCAGCTGGGGACTGTCTTATGAAACGCCTATGTGAGTTATAGAGGCGGAGGGGGGTTGAAGACGACGACTCAACCACACCAAGTACCTTCCCTGTCAAGGCTCAGCGTGTCATTTCGCTTTTTTGGTTCCCCGGGGTCCACGGTCTGGGAACTGATGCCACTAGCGAGCGCCATGGAGCGGTGACGAGACGGTTGTTGTGTGGGTGTTTTGGAAAGGCGAGGCAAGCCAGCCAACCCATGATGACATAGCAGGTAGCACGCTGCAGGTACAGCAGAAGTGGCCGGAATCCATGCCACTGGGTGGTGACCACGTGCCCAGGTCACCCCCGAGACCTGGCCGCCGATTTGCCGGCGTGGGAGAATAAAGAATATCGGTCGCCAACCTAGCAAAGGGCCGAATACAACCGCACGAACGCGGTGGTGACTGTATCCGCCTGGGCCTCCCAGCACGGAACCGCGACATCCGGCGATGAGGCAGGTAAAATAGTCGGTGCCTTCAGCATGGGGACGGAAGATGCTTCCAAAAGCGGGCAAGTACCCCCCGCCCTCCACGGGCAAGCCTTCGGCAGGACTTCGTAGCTCAGAGCAAAGTGAAGCGGGACTGCTTCCCGTAATGGTGCTACCCCTCAGGCTCTTCTGGCAGCTTGACAGGGCGCCAGCCTGTGGCGGCATCGCGATCAACAAGGTACGGCCTCAGAATGAGGGGATTGGGGGGCCGCTGCACAACCAGTTTCCCAGGCACTCCAGAGACGACATGACGACTCTGGCATCAGGAGCATATCCGTCTGTGTCTCGACGCGTATTCGTGAGACCCCGACTGACTGCCCCATGAACGTTGCTCGAGAGGCACCAGGAGACAAAACAGCGTTTTGCAACAGCTGGCGCGACTCTTACTGCGCCCCATCGAACCGGCCGTCAAGGAGGAAATGGGATGGATGCCGAGTTCAGGTCTCCCAATAATTGATGCATAGAACTGATAGTCTGGGAGAGGCTTGTGAATGTCGCAGAGGATGTCTGCTGGAGGGCGCCGACATGTTGTCTCATGGTCAACTTGAGTTCGCTAAGCCTTCTCGTGCAACGATGAGGTGGCTGCGATGACTTCAATGGCTGGTTGCCCTGGGCCACAATTGAAGCCATCAGTTATGGTGCCGATGACGTCGTGGGGTGCCTGGCGTGATGAGCAGAGCAGAGCAGGGCTGGTGTTGGGTGAGGTCACTATGCTCCAAGTTCAACAGTCACTCTGCCTGGTGCCCGGTTGCCCTGGTGTAAGTGCTACACAGTAGCGCCCGACGTGACATCTGGAGCGTTGCTGTCTCCACCTCAGTCCACTACAGCTACGGTGATTGGCCCACCCCCCTTGCAGGTGCATGGCGTATCGTTATCGGTGGGTCCAAACTTTTTCAAAAATCTCGAGGCAGGTTCAACTCTCTTCTCTCCAAGGGTCCGAGTCCTGCCTTCCATCCTGTTTCCTCGCAGCCCGTCTTGAAGCCCAAGCAAATATTTTCGCCATCACCTCACAAAGCTCCAAACTCCCATCGCAAGCGCCAGATCACGCGCCTTCCTGGTCTTTTCATCCTGTTATCTTCGAATCCCCACTTCAGGACTCGCCCCCGGAGACTCTCAGCTCATCACACAGACCCCTTCGTCCACCATGTCTGCGCTGCTGCCAGTCGGCCTCTTCGGGCTTGAGGTCCCTCCGGGAGACATTCTGGTCCCTGTCAGCCAGTCATTCCCTGCCACTGTAAGCATTCCTCTTTCGACGTCCTTTGATGTGGTCCTCGTCTCAAAGCGAGGCGACACCGCGCGACTGTCCTCCCGATGTGGATCGCTGACAATGGCAGGTCCGTATCACCATGGCCGCCATTGACCCAACGGAAGAGATCGAGGAGGATGCCGAAGTTCTCCGTCGCCCCCGCTCTACCTTGAAGCTTGTCAAGCAGTCGATGGGCGATCTCGGTGGCGAGGATGACGAGGACGACGAGTACCTGCGTAATCTGCTCCTGGGTGGAGGCGATGACGTTGAGGAAGACTCCGAGGAGGACGATGAGGAGGCCAACGGCGGCCCAAGCGACCCCTCCAAGTCCAAGAGGGCTCGCCAGGCGGCTGCGCTCAAGGAGCTGCTGGACGCCACCAAGGACGATGAAGATTCCGACGAGGAGATGGCCGATGCCGCCTCTGGCAAGAATGGCAAGAAGGCCGCCAGCAAGAAGGGCAAGGCCAAGGCCGTCAAGGAGGATGAGGAAGAGTCCGAGGAGGACGATGATGAGGATGAGGATGAGGACGATGAGCTTGCCGGCCTCGACCTCGAGCAGTTCGTTGTCTGCACTCTTGACACAGAGGCTGTGAGTACCAAAGCTGCACACATCGCCGGCTTCCTACTAACAGCTCCACAGCACTACCAGCAGCCTCTGGAACTTACTATTGGTGAGGAGGAGAAGGCCTTCTTCGTCAACTCCGGCACCCACACCATCTACGTCACGGGCAACTACGTTATCAACGAGGACCTGGCTTCCGACGGCGAGGATGAGGACTCCGACGACGATGAGTACGACCTCCCCCCAGATTATGACGAGCTCGTCGGTGGCGAGTCCGAGGATGAGCTGGATGACATTGATGGCTCCGTCCGTGTCGAGGAGATCGATACCGATGATGAGGAGGCGCCCAAGCTGGTCGAGACGAAGAAGGGTAAGAACAAGCGCGCCGCTGAGGATGCTGCCGAGGGCCTGGACGAGATGATCGCCAAGGAGGGCAAGGAGGACGCCAAGCTCAGCAAGAAGCAGGCCAAGAAGCTCAAGAACAACGAGGGCAAGGCCGTCTCCGCCGAGAAGGACACCCCAAAGTCGGAGAAGAAGGTCCAGTTCGCCAAGAACCTGGAGCAGGGCCCCACCGGCTCCCCTGCCCCTGCTGAGAAGGGCAAGAAGGCCACCCCCACCGGCGGCATCAAGGTCGTCCAGGGTGTGAAGGTCGATGACCGCAAGGTCGGCACCGGCCGCACCGCCAAGAGCGGTGACAAGGTCGGCATGCGTTACATTGGCAAGCTCGAGAACGGCAAGGTCTTCGACTGTAAGTCATGAACCCATAACAGCGCAGGTCGCAGGGGATACGCGTTGACAGCGAGAAACAGCAAACAAGAAGGGAGCACCGTTTTCCTTCAAGCTCGGCAAGGGTGAGGTCATCAAGGGATGGGACATTGGTGTTGCTGGCATGGCCGTCGGTGGCGAGCGCCGACTGACCATTCCAGCTCACCTTGCCTACGGCAGCAAGGGTGTCCCAGGCATCCCTCCCAACAGCACTCTGATATTCGACGTCAAGCTCCTCGAGATCAAGTAGGCTTTGCCCGAGGTGACTTGGACTCGTGGATTCTAAGTGGCGGTCCCCGGACAGCCTTTGAGCATGTGCTCAGGACCTTATCCTACATACCATCAAAACACAGACCCGGCTCGCTAGGGCTAGCCAGCATCATGCTGGCCGGCCGTGGAGTTTAATGGAGGTTCCTGGATTGTGGCGGTCGATTTACCAGCAACGGAGTCTTCTGACCTACACACAAGTCTGCGAGGATCCAGTCCACCCTGGGCACGGGTAGCAGATGTTACCGGAAGGGATGACGAGGTCTGCATTGCATTGGGTGGCGTACAAAAAGATATTGGGTTCATGACAAGGCCTGCCGTTTGTCTTCTCTCTTCTAGTATTGCTTCATTGCGCGCCAGGTTTACAAGTGACCAATGACCCAAAGAAGCTTGTGAAATCCAAATTGATGGAAACAGTATTCTGGCGTCGAGTCAGTCAGACCGTGCCAATTTGTGGCAAGCCTATGAGCCTGCAGTGCCTGGAAGCTGTCGGATACCCGAGCCAGCAGTCACGATGGCCATGGGAAGTGAGAGTAGCTGCTCTTGCCCCGATACACCTTGCCCGCCAACATGCCTCGATCCGGTAGGCGCAACCAAAACACGAGCCAAATGCAGCCACAGAGACATAGAAACCCCCCTCCAGCTGTCCGCCATCCGCCCTCTCTCTCACCTATTGTCTTTGCATCCCTCTCCGCTCGCTCTTTTGCTCGAGGCGATGAATCTTTGGGACCATCCATTTCTATTCTTGTAGCCATTTCCTCTTTTCGGGGTTGGCATGTTCAGTTTGTACATGGCATGATTCTTTGTCCACTTCGTCGCGCAACCCCGTGGACGAGAACTCGTCGAGATGAAGCGAAGCCACCCACAGAATACCACTCCTCCAAAGTCAAGCATCGTGTCAAGGAGTTCTTTTACTTCAAGTGCTTCTCAGATCCCTCGACTCGGGACAGAAACCGACACCAGCACACCCTCTGCACCGCCGTCCAAGCTACGCCGAGGAGGTTCGAGGTTGTTATCTGCTCTAAAGTCGCTTGCTAGTCGCACACACGGTGAGCTCCGTCCTGGGACTATTGTGGTGCGCTGAGCATAGGGCTGACTCTTGTCTTGTCTCTGCCCAGCATCCACACTATCCGGGGCTGTTGATGTTCAGACTAATTCGGGCTACGTGAACGATAGTCCCTCAGCTCAAAGCGAAACGAAGCCAGGACACGTAGATGAAGACTCCTCCAAGACCGAACTGAGATTGCCGAGAATGGCATCGACTGTCTTACGTGCTCCCAATGAGCCCACAATTGTCTGTCGGCCTTTGGTCAAGGCACGACCTCCTCTCCAGGCTTAGGAGGCCGCCGCAGGCAAGTTCCACATGCCGCCTCAGCATCATAACATGGGATCATCAAGCTCATCCCCCAAATCGAGCCCGACTTCAAGCATATACACCGTCAAACAGTCTGACTCCACCGGAAAGACCTCGGTTGGGTCCAAAGCCTCTTCCAGCAACTCCTCTGAGAAGAAAAGCCCCCTAGCCAGGTGGAAGTCCCAGCAGTATGCCCCGTTGGCTGTACCAGATACTGCCAATGGCAGTCTTGACACGATCGAGGAGAAGGATGCCGAAGCTGAAATTACGCCCACAGTCGCCACTGTTGAGAGGGCCGCCGCAGCCAAAATCTACCTTGAGACCTATTTTGATGAGCGCCTAGCTAAGCCCAACCCGCGCGAGGTGCGCATGCGCCTGCTGGACAGCGAGATTTGGCAAATGGGTGCCGCGGTCCCCGAGGCCGAGAAGGACAGGCTGAGACGCCAGCTCTGTCGCAATGAGTCCAACCACTTGCGAGAGACTCGGGCCGTGAAGGCACGAACCTTGAAAGCCCTGGAAGAGGGAAGAGGCACTGCCTCTTCATGCTGCAGTGACTACCAGGTGGTCAAAGCCCTAGGCAAAGGCAGCTTTGGAGTGGTCAGGCTGGTCCGAGAGAAGCTCAAGACCGGGGAGAACCAGCACAACAGGAGGGTGTATGCAATGAAAGTCATCCGCAAGTCTGGCATGCTTCGAACAAGCCAAGAAGGCCACCTCAGGGCGGAGAGGGACTTCCTCGTCGCCTCCGAGGGATCCAGATGGTATATACTAGTGAGTTCAACAAGGAGTGCAATCATTTTGCTGACAACCACAACAGGGTCGTACCGTTGATTGCAAGCTTTCAAGACGTTTCGAATCTTTACCTGGTCATGGAGTACATGCCCGGCGGAGACTTCCTCGGCCTTCTCATTAGAGAAAATATTCTCAGTGAGCCGGTCGCACGCTTCTACATTGCCGAGATGATTGTTTGTGTCGAAGAGGCCCACGCACTGCGTTGCATCCACCGAGACATCAAGCCCGACAATTTCCTCGTGTCTGCGTCGGGGCACCTGAAAATATCAGACTTTGGCCTGGCATTCAATGGACACTGGTCCCATGATTCTGCCTATTACCAGGCCAGTCGTTACTCCATCGTCCAGAAGCTGAACCTCAAGGTCGACGGTGACGATCAGGACAAGCAGGATGCCCAGACCTTTTCACACAATGTCAAATGGAGTTCGAACATCATGACGAGCCTCAACAAGCACGAAAGGAAGAGCTTTGACGACGGCGAGCCTCTGTTGCAGTGGCGGAACCGATGCGGGATGAGGACGTCGGCCAAGTCAGTGGTGGGAACCAGCCAATATATGGCCCCGGAGGTGGTGCAAGGAGCCGCGTACGATGGCCGCTGCGACTGGTGGAGCATTGGTGTCATCCTGTACGAATGCTTGTACGGCCATACTCCGTTTCTTGCCGATGAAAGACAGCACACAAAGCAGAATATCCTGGTAGGTGGCAACCGCTGCATCGCCCGAGGGACGTCCGAGAGAGACTGACTTTGGGGCACGCCCAGAACTATCGCTCCACCTTCTCATTCCCTTCTCGTCCGCTTGTATCCGGCCGCTGCCAGCACCTCATTGCCAGCCTCATCCAAGAGCCAGCAACTCGACTGTGTAGCCACCGGTACCAGTACAAGGACATGCAGCAACGGTCGCAGCCCGTTACCGGCGGCGGCGCTAGGACCAACCAGGCCTTTACAGACCTTTTCGTGTTCCCCTACGATGCCGAAGACATCAAGGCCCACAAATGGTTCAAAGACGTCCCTTGGGAGAGGCTTCATGAGCTTGACCCGCCATTTGTCCCATTGCTTCGATCGACCGACGACACACACTACTTCGACGACGAGGAGCCCATCACGGATCTATCCGACACCGAGGATGAAGATGATGATGAGGCACCATCCCAGCCGGAGAGTTTAGCACCTGCCATCGACAGGGACGCAGTTGACAGCCTGGACGGCGCGGCTGCTGGCGGGCCTATCGTCCAGAAGGTGCATAAGGCTATACCAGACCCTGGCTCATCCGCTGCCACGACCGTCAATCACACCCATTTGCCGGGAACCTCGAAATCAACCCCACCCTCCCCAGCTCGGGGAAAGGCGCAGTCATCTGCAACACCGAAGGCTCCCGCCACGCCCGTCGTCGCGGCGGCGGGAACTGGAGCCGCCAGCGTGGTGGCTGACGCTTCCAGGAAGCGTGCTGAACGTGAGGCTCTCCTCGCCAAGACGCTGCAGCCCTTTGACCGCGCCATCCAGGCAGCGGTACGGTCCTGGCTCAACGTCCCATATGACAGTCTGCGCCTCCGCAACTTCGAAATGCAGGTGGACGCTGAGCCCGGGCTGCGAGAGACAGAGCGCGATACACTAAAGGCGCTGGTGCGCGTATACGGCAAGAAGGAGAAGAAGCGCCCGCGAGATCGTCTGCTGCGAGATCCTGCAACGAAGCGGGTCGCCATGGAACTGAGGAAGAAGACGGCCTTTATAGGGTATGACTGGAAGCGGATACAGGCCCATCCGCAAGCAGAAATACAGATGTGGACGACGACACTGGCGGTTCGTCGCAGCCCGACAAGCACTGGCATGAGCATGCCAGCCGAGTCCCCCTCAGGCACAGCCGCAGGCAGTGGAGTGAGCCTGGCGCCTCCACCTGGTTTGGAACACATTGCCCCTCCAAGACCGTTCAAGCCGGGGAGGATGAGCATAGATTGAGCGAGCTATGCGTGGTGCATGCTTGTGCATTGGGCCTCAATTCGCGTGACTACCTGCTTCCACTTGTGGCAGGGGAGGTTGCCGTTTCCAGTACTACATGGTGTAGCTCTACGGGGGAGAGGATGCAAAGGGAAACAATAATAGGATGAATACGAATAGACAGGCAAGCTCTCGGCAGTGGAGCCATAGAGATCGCAGGGTCTAGAGAACAGTATGAATAGACCGTATTCACTTGTTGCCTAATTAATAGATTAATATCCTTTCCCCATTTCCTGGGGTAACGTGGCATTGTACGTGGACACCCACCCTTGGGTATATACACCAGCATCCTGAGATGCACCATGTGGTGAGGCTGCAGCCTCGGCTCGATGAGACTCGTCGCTATTACTCATGACTTGAACCCGCCGGCCTCCTCGACAACACCGTGGCGGCCACCACCCGCCGCCAACGCCCTGGCATTCCTCAGCTCCCACTCGTACTCCTTGAGCGCCCTCTGCTCGCTACCCCTGAAGAACAACAGGGCCATCAGCCCGTCGACGCAGCCGGCCACGAGACCGAGGCTGCTCAGGAGCACGAGCACAAAGTTGACGGCGTGGTTCTGGGAATGCGTGAGCCCGCCTCGGCCGCCGTGGGCGGGGACAAACCACACGGCGATGTAGCAGGCGATGGTGACGAGCACCCAGGAGCCAAAGTGCAGGGCGCGGTGGGAGGCCTGGGCGGCCTCGCGGGCCTGGTAGGCCTCGAGGGCGGTGATGAGCCCGTCAAAGTCCTCGGGCCGCTGGCCGAAGGGCGCCGGGTACGGGAGGAACAGGGACGGCGGCTCGTCGTCGCGGCCTGCGGGCGAGGGCCCGAGCGACGAGAGGAGCTGGGCGTCGTGGTCTGCTGCTGCGGCGGCGGCGTCGTTGGGGCTGGCTGAGTGGCGGCTTCGGGGCCGCTGGACGAAGGAGGTGCGCGTGGAGGATGGGGTCGGGGTCTGGAGCTCAAGGAAGGCGCCGTTGGCGGGGCTGGCGGGGGAGCTGGCGTGGGGCCCGGGGCCCTCGTCCTCCTTATTATTGGTGGTGGTGGTGGTGTTGGTGGTGGTGGTGGTGGTGGTGGTGGTGTTGGTGGTGATGTTGTCGAGGCCGCTGTGGCGATCGTGGCGGGGTCGGTGCGGCGGGAGTGTGGACGTGCGGAACGCCGACAGCGACGACGTGGCGCCGGGGGGGAGCGGCCACTTGAGGCTGGCGGCCTCGGCGGCGCCGCGGGTGGTGGTGTGGAAAGATAGCGTCGCCTCGACCGAGAAGTGGTCCGACAGGCTGCAGCCCAGGTCCGGGTGGCGCGCCGTCATGCCGACGCGGGCGTCGCGGACGACCCAGCCGCCGACGACGCCGTCCTCGAGCTCGCGCGGGCCGGTGCTGGCGAAGACGTAGTCCAGGCGCTTGCCGCGCGGGTCCGGGCGGGCCGGGTCGATACCGATGATGGGTCTCCCGCGGCCGAGTTTCTTCTGCTCGGACGAGGGCCAGCGCCAGGTGTTGAAGACGCTGTTGGAGGTGACGCCGTTGGCGACGAGGTTGAACTCGGCCGTGGGCACGGGCCTGCCCCTCGCCCTCTCGGCGTCGTCCTGGGAGCAGCCCAGGCTCGAGTCCGGGTAGAGGACGCGCCAGACGTCGCGCACGGGGGCGCGGCCCGTGATGATGCGGTGGGCGGGCGACAGAGGGGTCATGTTGAAGTCGCCGGCGGCGACGACGAGGTGGCCGCGCTCGGCTGCGCCGCGCAGGAGCTTTGCGAGCTGCCATGCCTGGGCGTCGCGGTGGACGCGGTACGTGTCGCCGCGGTCCGTGTCGTACGGGGCGTGGGTATGTGTGTTGAAGACCTCGATGATGTCGCCGTGCTGGGGCCCGTAGCGCAGGCGGGCGCAGGCGACGCCCTTGCCGACGTACCAGTCGCCGCGCCAGAAGGCGGTGGGGCGGCCGTTGAGGGCGTAGGGCACCATGGACGACTCCTCGATGGGCCAGCGCGCCAGGATGGCCAGCCCTCCACCAAAGGCGCCGCTGTGGTAGAACTTGGCGTACGGCAGGACGGCCGAGGTCTCGCGGCGGACCGCGAGGTAGTCAGCGTGGGCCCATAGCTCCTGCAGGCAGACGATGTCGGGCGTGGGAGAGGCGCGCGCGACCTGCCTGCCAATCTCGCGCAGGCGGGGCTGGCGCAGCTTGGAAATGTTGAACTTGAGGCCCCAGCAGTTGAGGGTGGTGATGTTGACCTCCGGGGGCGGTGGGTGAGGATGCGGGTGGTCCATGATGATGAGACTGGGCCAGTGGCTGGCTGGCCAGCTGGCTGGGGCTGGCTGGTCAGAGGCCAGGTGAGGGAGACGTACGGATACGGAGATGAAGAGGTGCGAGTGTACGAGAGCGGCCGGTAAGGCCGAGAGAGAGAGAGAGAGAGCAGGCGAGGTAGTAATAATAATGCCTAGGCGCCCAGGTAGGGTGAGAGGCGCGGAGAGCTAGGAGGCGGGTCAATCAGCATTTGGCAGTGATAACAACCACGGCATCGCGAATCACGCACCGCATATCACCACGTAGTAGTCCTGTCGTGTCTGTCCGGGTGTCTCGTCTTTTGAGGCCTGCAAGGCACGCCTCGGACGGACGGTTGGATGCATCACTGGCGGATTTTATCATGCTGCGGGTGGGAAGGGGAGGCAACCCATGTGATACGATGGGCCAGCCGGGACCAGATTCGGATGGGTGGTAGCCTGAGACGGGGAGAGAGAGCCTATCTGGCATGCTCCGTACGCTACCTGGGTATATCAAAAGGCGGCTTATGATTCTTGGGTACGACTTCTCGCGTCGATATTGAAACCAGGTGCTGGCCCCAGAGTCACCCTTGCTAACAAACTGGCAGACGTGTGACCCGGTGTCCAGGCTTGCCAGGATAGAACGTGCAATGCGATTTGGCTTCTGGGGATGCCTGCAGAGGTGAAGAGCTTCCCCGCTCTTAATCTGCCTGCAGTATTGCGATTAGATACTACCTAGTGTACATGCTTGTAGTGCATGTACATGTAGTGTACATGCCCGCTCTCCCGAGGTGTGCCCACCGGGTTGCAGGGGGCGATTTTAAGCTCCAACCATACTAGTGTACCGAGTACATGTACTATGTAGTGTGTACTCCGTGGATACCATGTACCTCAAGACGTCACCAGAGAGCCCCTGGCAGGCCTGGCCTAGCCCCCCCCGTCCTGCAGCCATCCTGCCGAGACCCTTGTGCCACACCACACCGGGTACGTCTCCTTCTGCCTGCCGCCAAAAGACTGGCCCAGCTTTGGGCATCTGCCTGCTGCTTGCTACTTCTGGCGCCCTGCCTTCGACAGTTCCAAACAGCACACGTACACGCACCCTTCGCTTCAGGATCCAGACATACACCGCAATGTCAGATCCTGAGCTCGAGGAGCGCCCTCCCGCCCAGCCCTCCAAGCGGCGCAAGCGAAACGACGGCAGTACCGAGCACAGCTCCCCAGATTCAACCTCACAACACTCGCATCGCCGCAGCCTCTCCATACGCCATGGCAGACCAGGGACTCGCTCTCGCAGTACAGGCCCACAACACCATGAGGCAACTGGCCCCCGTGATCGCGCATACAGTCCGCCCTCGAGGTCGCCGTCACGCGACAGATCCAGGGCCACTTCGCGCTCAGACTCCACGTCGCAGTCGAGGTCCAGGTCGAGATCAAGATCAAGGTCGTCGCCCTCACGCTCGAGACTAGATTCCCGCTCAAGGTCGCACTCCAGATCCCGCTCTCGTTCTCGCTCGCGCTCGCGCACCTCGTCGGGGCGCACCCCTCACCGCTCGACATCCACCACACCATCCCACCCCTCGCAGAGGCCGCCGCGGCTCCGCCCAAACTTCCGACCCTCGCTCGAGCTGCGCGGCCACGAGAAGCCCATATCACAGGTGCGCATCTCCCCGGACGGGAGGTGGATCGCCTCCGCCTCCGCGGACGCCACCGCCATGATCTGGGATGCCGAGACGGGCGCCCACATGGACACCTTCGTCGGCCACATGGCCGGCGTGTCATGCCTGGCCTGGAGCCCCGACAGCGAGACCCTCGCCACCGGCTCCGACGACAAGGCCATCCGCCTGTGGAACAGGACCACCGGCGACCCGGCCCACGCTGGCGGCACCGACGACAACGCCGCCATCAGCAGGATCGGCACCAGCGCTAGGGGCATCGGGGGGCGCACTGGAGATGCAGGCGTCAGGGGGAGCGGGGGGAGAAAACCCTTGCTGGGCCACCATAACTATCTATACTGCCTCGCCTTCAGCCCAAAGGGCAACATACTCGCGAGCGGGAGCTACGATGAGGCCGTCTTCCTGTGGGATGTGCGCGCGGGGAGACTGATGCGGAGCCTGCCCGCGCATAGCGACCCTGTGAGCGGCATCGACTTTTGTCTGGATGGCACGCTGGTGGCGAGCTGCTCCACAGATGGGTTGATGTAGGTCTCCCATCCCTCCCGGTCTCTTAACTGCCATGTGCTTTGATCTCGACGCACAGCTCACACAGCGACAGCCGCATCTGGGATACCGCCACCGGCCAGTGCCTCCGCACCCTCGTCCACGAGGACAACCCCTCCGCCAGCTCCGTCTGCTTCTCGCCCAACGGCCGGTTCGTCCTGGCCAGCTACACCGACTCGTGCGTCCGCCTGTGGGACTTCATCAACATGCCCTGCGCAGTGAAGAAGACGTACCAGGGCCACATCAACGAGTGCTACTCAATAGGTGGCTGCTTCGGAGTGATACGGCGACGGCCCAGGATCGCTCGCAAGCCCGCGCAGGACGGCCACAACGGCAAGCTTGATGGCGAACGGGAGGAGGTGGCAGTCAACGGCGAGCAGGATGAGGAAGGAGACTACGACGACGTCGAGGGCGTCCCCTTTGTCGCGTCAGCGAGCGAGGATGGCGACGTTGTCATGTGGGACGTCCGCTCCAAGGAGATTTTGCAGCGTATCCCCCGCGCGCATGATGGCGTCTGCTTCTGGGTCGACGTCCACAGCCCCTCGGGCACTATGGTCACCTGCGGCTATGACAAGCGCATCGTGGTCCACCGCCACAAGTACCCTGATCCGGAGCCCGAGGACGACAGGGCCCTCGCGGGCAGGGGCGTGAACGGGGCGTATCCACCTGCCGGCGACGAAGAGGACACCGTATCGGCGCATCGCGACATGGGAGACGAGGCTGTGTTTGGCCGGGTCAACGGTGAGAACGGACATGCCCTTGGCGAGGAAAACTTGGGGGGTGGAGAGGAGACGGTGGATGCTACGGTTGACGGGGACGTCCCGATGAGCGAATAGGAGTAATTGCTCTGGACCTCTCATCAAGAAACATGCCCCAGGCACCGCTACTGGGGTTGGCCTACCCACCCCTGAAAGGGTTCAATAGACGTCGGAAAATAAGGATGACTGAACAGGAGATCAGCAGGAAAAAAGCATAGCGCAGGCGTTGAGGTTCTCCTTGCCGCGGTCGACCAGATGAGCGGATGCAAACTATCGAGGTGGCAGTTGCTCGGAACATGTGGACGTCGCAATAACACACATCAAGTCAATCAATAACGTCAAAAGGGAAACTGATCAATTGTGCTTGTCTATCAAGGTGGGGGGGGGCGGGGGTTTATCTATCATAAAGTTCATGCAGTCGGTATTCGACGTACGCCTGGCGCTGTGCAGTTTGTCCCTGCGCCACCATCCGTGTACATGTAAGGAAAACACCCTTGTTTACGAAATCACCAAGTACCTCCTGTAACGCAAGAGATACCTCGGAATACTGCCTGCCTTACTTGTTGAAACGCCAGGCTTGCTTGGTGTGGTTAGTGCCCATCGAAATGCATGGGTCATCTAGACCGCGCCCCTCGCAGCGACTGGTCATCTCAAATCGAGATCATCGTAGCCAACGTCCCCCGGCTCGTCATCAGGTGGCTCAGGATCTCCTCCCCCGCCTCCCCAGGGAAAAGGAACGCCCTCGGAGGCAGTGATGACGCCTCCAGTCTCATGGTCACTGTCATCTCCCCCAACGCTGGATGCATCCTGCCCGATATCATCATCAGAAACGCTCCGCAACCCACTCAGAAGCGCTTCGATGTCAACAGGTACCGGCGCCCAGCCGAACACAGGCGGCTGCCAGCCGTCCTCGTCGTTGTCCTCGTATTCGTCCTCATCATAGTCTTCTTCCTCCTCATTATTGCCCAGAACCCAGGGTGCACGGCCGGCGGTGGCCTGCAAGTTGTTCTCGTCAAAGGTCCAGGGGGCCATGCCGTCTGTGTCGCGCACGTCATCGCCAGGCGGCAGTAGAGGAGGGAATGGTTGGCGCATGAACTCGAGGAGAGCGTCCAGTCCGCGGAACGGGATGGCTACAGGAGGAGGACGGTGAGCCCATTCGAGGTCGACCGCCTCGCCTGCGTCGTCGCCGCCGCCGCCGCCGTCGTCCTCGTCCTCCTCCTCCTCCATGAACTCGTTCTCGAACTCCATTTCGTCCTCGAAATTTTCTTCACTACCATCTAGTCAAATGGTCTCCCAACCGCCATTGTTGATGTCGGCCTCGAGCCTGCGCGAGATGTAGGACGGGACCCCGTGGCTGAGCCACATGGTCCGCAGCATTGAGTCGTAGCGCTTCTGAGACAGGAACAGCTGCCTGCTATGCCGGAGCCCCATGTCTGCCTCGCCGTACTTGTCCATGTATGGAGCGTTGCTCCACGACCCGCTCAGCCGGTGCAGATAAAAGGTTGCGCACTTGCGAATGCTGATGAAGAGCCCGACGTTCCCTTGGCACCTGGTTTTGCAGCATGTTAGTTTGATCTAAGCAACTATCAAGTAATCGATGGTACTTACTTCCGCATGTGTTGCTGGGCCCCGCCGATCCTTCTCCTGCTACCTTGCCTCCTAAGGGTCGTCGTGGTATCCTCCGTTGAGCAACAGATACTCTGGCCACAGAACACATCCCCACACAAGAGACAGATCATCGGATCAGAGATGTCCTTGCCAGTCCGCGGACACCGCCGCCTTGTGCACTCCTCAATAAGCGTGTCGTAGTTCATAGGCAAGCCTACAAGCTCAAATATGCCGGGGTGACTGAGCATGCGGTCCTGGTCTGCAACGTCGTGTACAGCCAGGTCCCTAGACTTGATCCGTGCCCAACAGTGTGCCTTTTCGTGTCGGATCCAACCCCGGACGAGTTGATCACACAGAGAGCCCGGCCATCCGACATGGATGCCCAAAGGCGTGAGAGCTGCGCACATGCTGTCGAAATCTGGCAGGCGCAGCGCCTCGGTCAGACGGTCGAGTTCGTCCTGCTCCGGCTGGGGTGAAATGTGGCTGTTGAAGTCGACGCCGTATTTGACATAAAGAAGTACCACGCATTTTCGAAGGAACACTTGCGCATATTTTTTGGTAAACGCATAGAAGTCGGAAAGACTTTGGAAGCAGGGTTGGTTGAAGCCATGTTCGAGAGGAGGGTTCGCGTCACCGGGTATCGTATACTCAAGGTCCATGTTGAGGACTGTCTTGCAGAACTCGGCGAAGTTGATCAGACTCCTGTCCTCCAGCCCCTCGCCCGACATCCATTCGTGGTTCGGGAAAGTGATCCTGGCGGTTCGGTAGACAACCTTGACTATCTCGGCAAGGTAGCACACGCGCAGTAGATATGACACATCGATGCCGTTCGCTGCGGAGAACCCGAAGACGCTCTCGCACAAAAAGATGAATGTGTCCTGTGTTAGGAGTGGCGGGTGAGCAGCCAAGTTTTCATCTCCGTCCGGAACAAAGAGCTGGAAATGCTGTCTCTCGCTGTCCTTCTTGAACTCCCTGTCGATCCGGTTCTGGCCGGCGTACTTCTGGCCTCCTACGGCGATGTACGAAGTCACAGTCTCTGACAAAATGCGCAGGTGGGTGAGAGCTTGCTCGGGTATCTTCTCGAGAAGGAGCGAGCCGTATTCAGAGTCCTGCCCTCGCTGCTGTATCTCCACAGCCGAGATCGAGAAGCCTACAGTTTTGGCCAGAACATCACTGTCACAGAGATCAGTGGGGTTCCCCGGCGGCTCGTTCATGCGTTCGCGCTGATCGGGACCATGTCTTCCGACGAGACCATTCCGCCGAAGAGTGTCTCGGAGGCGGCGATAGACGACAACCAGCTCTGACATCGCGCTGCTGCTCTCGCCCATGCCTGGCGACTGCCCACTTGACTCGGGAGTGTTGCCACCCCAAGGCGTCCCGACAGATGGCGTCTGAGAGCCGGATTCCCAGGCGTCCACCACAAGGTGTGACGATTTCTCTGCCAAACTTGGCAGGAGTGTACCCCTCGTGTACTGTGAAAACATCCTCTGGGATGAATGAGGCTGAGGCTCCAATGCCAGGGCGGCGTTGTGCGTCGACGACAGGTTCTCCTTCAAGAACACCGCAAAAGCTTCGGAAGATACTTGGGTCTCAGTTGACGTCTGTAGCACGCCGGGATATGATTCCTCCTGGCCCCTCCAGACGATCGGCAAGAAGGCGTTGCCCAACGCCTTGCAAAGTGGACACACAAACTCCAGCCGATACGGGTCCTCGGGGTGATGACGTGCGATCTGCTGCTTGTGCCGCTGCTGAGTTGCCTCAAAGTACACCTCGAAGCAGCTGTAGTGCATTATATGGCCGCACCCAATGGACACCGGCCCAGTTCGGACCGCGTGAGGAGGGAAACCCTTGCCGATAATCTGGCGCTCCGTAGTAAAGGTCTCTCCTTGTTGGTTAACCTTCTGCACGTCCTTGCGGTTCTCATGCGCCACTCCAAAAGGCCGAATGGGCTCAGCCGATCGGTCGAGGTCCTTTGGCGTATTGAATGCTTCTCGAACGAAGTCAGGGTCTGTCAGATCTGTCTGCCGTAGTATTCCGCTCTCCCTAATGAAGCCAAATGTCCCGTAGAGTCGACGATCGTCTGTGTCTTCTTGGCAGAGGATGCATGTCCCGGATGGGTACTTCCAGAAGTTCTTCTCCTCTACTGGCTCAGGTAAATCTTCATCTTCCAAGTCATCGACGTCGCCCCAGTCGATATCGCCCTGGTTTGCTAGGAAGGTCTTCTGCTGCTGCTGGAACTGTGCCATCACTCGAGCCTGTCGATCCAAGGCTGCCTTCTTCTTGCGTTCCCGCTCCTCATCAGCATTGGCAATCGCGGCTGGTGAAGCAGTGCTGATCCTATCGACCGGGACACCAAGTCGCACGTATGCCGCCTCAAATTCGGAGGGTCTTTTCTGACGCATGCGCTTGAGGGCAAGCGCGATCCGAGGGTGGCAACCCTTGAGCTCCTCCTTCGTCGACATCATGTCCAGGAGGGACACAATAGTCTTGGAAGCCGGGGCGTCCTGCATAAAGTTGCTTCGTGCGACCTGGGTCAGAGCGGTATGGATGAAAGATGGCTTTGACGGGTCAGATGGCTTGTCCTCGGCAATGGCGATGAGGATAAGGTGCAATACCACTTGCAGGTACGTTTCGACCCTCGTGTATGGTACGGTTGGCGTGAGCTTCTGGCACACAAGCGGGTACAGTAGACTGTAGTAGATGATCTGGGCAAACATGCCCGTGCTGGTGAACTCGGCGAGGCCTGCGAAGACGCCGCCGGGGATCGGACGAAGCTTCGGCTCGTACACCACATCCTCGATGGGCCTTCCGGTTTTCTTGGCTACGCATTTGCGCCAGGCCATCTCCGACTCCTCCCGCTGGTTCTTGTTGTAGTGGGCAATGTACGGGTCGACCTCCTCAACAAATTGTGGCTTCAACTCGAATGTGCCAATGTCCGACACGCCCTCTGGTGCTCTGTAGTTGGACATCTCGTCGAGGACCCTGGTGAAGTCTTCTTGCTCCTGGTATCTCTCGGGCAACTTATTTCCTATCTCAGTGAACGAAAGAGGCTTGAAGCAGAGCACGTGAGTGATGTCGCGGCGCATGGCCAAAATTCGGCTGTTGGGCTCGTCTTCGGTACGGATCAAAGACGTCCTATCGCTGAGAAGGACAACGAGGAGGTGTATCATGTCCTCGACAATGTCCAGGTGTTGTGCGTCATCCTGAGCTGTGGACTTCTGTTCGAAGAAACCCTTGGTCCATTTCTCCATGCCGAAACGATCAACAATTGAGGCGAGCACTCGGCTTGGGTTGCACACCACAAGCGCTGTCTGCAACAAGAAGATGTCTCGATGATGGGAAACATCTCTCTGACCAACACCACGATAGGTTCCAGCTTGATGCCTGAGGCTCATGCCATTACGAACCCACATTCCAGCCTTCATCTGAGCCAACCAGGCACACACCCTCAGGGGGTAGTCGAACGCCGCCATGAGGAAATCTTCCGGTCCGTAATCACGTCTCGGCATTGCCCGCTTGCCCATGAGACGGGGGTGGCCTTTGAGCTCTTGGGGTGTGAAGTAGAGAATAGCCCGTAACTGTTCGACAGTCAACGACTTGCCACATTCAATCAGCCAGGACAGCGTGTAGTGGAGGGCGTGGTGGAAGCTGATGGGCTGTTCCTCAACCACAAACTTGACGACGTCATATTTGGAGCTGTCACCATCAAACTCGAAGTCGCCCAGAGACTTGAAGCGAACTTCGTCCTTGATTTCAGCCTGAGTGAATCGCGCGCGCTCTGCACCAATGGAATTCACAATCACGGTCTTTGCTGCTAGACGAATGGCCCGACAGACGCAGTCCGTGTCTTCGACGCCGGTGAAGGACCGGCTAAAAAGGCGACATAGTCGATTGATTTCGCGTGTGATGAGTGATGCACTAATCCATGTGTCCGTTTCGTACTCAACGTGCTCTCCAACTGCCCTGGTGTTTGGGCATATGCCTTGATGGAGTTTGACGAGGTCGAGGAACTGCAGCATGTACCGGTCTTCTGTCCTCAAGCGCTCTTGCACATGTGGAGAGAGGAAAAGATACTTGAGGTCGGCAAAGAAGTGGTACATGCGCCTGTTAGTCACGGACCCAGAGTCAAAAGCCAGGACCGCTGTATCCGAGACGTTCCATGGGTGGCCGACTTGACGAGTTGTTAAAAAGGTGTACAGGATAGCCAGAAGGCTGGTCAAGAAATTGCCGCGTTCCACAACCTCTGCTGTGATCGAGGGCGTAGTGAGCATTTGAAGGGACAGGTTGATGATCGAATGGTCCGGCTCTCGATCCCCAATAAGGTAAAGTTGAGCTAGAGTCGTGTAGAGTCCAGCAAAACGCAAGCCAAGCACACGTTTGAATTCTGGTATCGTAACGACGGTGGATATGTAGAGAGACCGCATGTCATTGCGCACCTTCTTCCACATCCGGAGGTCAAAAAGAATCATCCAGTCCAGGCGAACCCTCTGAAACAAATCTTCTGAAGGAGGAACATTCTCCATCTCCACATATGCAGTTGGCGCGAGCATCCAATATCGGCCCGACTTGGGCGGCGTTGCCTGTTCATCTTGCGCCACGCCAGGCGTCTTTGGTACATCTAGACTGTTTTTCGCATAGATGGACGACGGTATGAGAGGCTCCGCGGTGTCAGAGTCGGACGGGGTCAGATCTCGGTCTCCAATATTCCGTCGCGGGCCACTAGGCACTGGAGGAGGAGGCGGCGGTGGATAGCCTGCCATCGTTGCTTCGTCTGCCTCCAGAGCCTCGTCAGCTCTCCAGTCAGACATGTTGACATCTCCAGCGGCGCCGGGTGCCGAATCGAGCATCATCACGTCTTCCTCATCGTCATCGACGTCCTCGTCCATGTCTCCTTGCGAAGACGGCGTATGATTATCGCCATCAGCGTCACTATTATCGTCGTCGTCGTCGTCGTCGTCATCGCTTTCCTCCGCGTTTCGCGCCGTATTTATACCGCGCCTGACGGCTTCTCTCGCTTGTTGGAGTCTTGCAGCCTGCAGCAATGCGAACTGGGTGTAGACATTCATGGAGGTGTCTTCTTTCTGGTCCTCCTTGTCCTCGTCATCCATTCCCTCCTTGCCGACGATGGCGTGGGTAGCTGGACTTCCCATGCGCCATGGTTTGAGGAGTTCTTCGCAGACTATGACCCGCAGAACAGAGGAATCTTGCCCGACGGCGCAACCCGAAATGTCCTTCAGCCACTCAATGATTGTACCGCACATTTGCTCTCGGAACGTATCGCGTGAGGAGCGAATCGTAACAGTAACGCGGATTTGCTCCAAGGTGTTGGCCCTCCCGAGGAGGGTCTCAACGTCGTCGTCGTAGGTAAGGATACTCCTCCCAATGGTGTCGGTTTCGTACGCTTTACTAAGAGCCTCTCGCTGAGTCATTGCACAAGCCCTGGCAACCTGGTCTCTAACCTCGGTGATGGTGTGCTTCTCGTCGTTCCAGAGGACGATGGCGTATTCACCGGGGGACCCCACGTCGCCGCCATGATATGTTGAATTTAGCCTCGACATCTCCTCGTCGTGCTTTATCGACTCGACCGTCTTTGCCTGTCGCAACTGCTCGGGCGAGCAGGATATCACGTCGCAGAGATAGTCGATGACTCGCCCGATTGTCATCCGTATGCTGAAGAGCAGGTCGTCGGGCAGCCTCGGCACCTCCTTGTCCTTGCCCTTTGGTTGTTCGTGCTCCCAGGTCGAGTGTATCGTGCAGAACATGGGATTCTTCCATGCCTCCGGGTCACCACAGTCACAGCAACCACTATTGCCCGGCGAGATGTTGATCCTAACCATATGTCCCGTGTGGTCCGTGGCATCGAAGCACTTTGCGCAGAGACAGCAGGTGTCGTCGGTGCCGCACGTCTTGCAGCTGTATGAAGCCTCCCCTGCCTTGAAGATATGACCGCATGCCATTCCTCGAGCAGCCTCTGTGTATTCTGCTCCCTCAACAGCGCCCTGGGCGTCCTTGAGCTTGAGAACCTTGCCATCGACGACCGGACCCCCGTTTGGGAAGAAGAGCCTTAGGTAGTCGTCCTTGCCACCAGACATGAACCTGAAGAGGTTTTCGAGTAGAAGATCCTCTGACTCTTTGTTGTATTGGTATCGTTTCTGAGCAGGCAGCTCCATCAGAAACTGACAGAGCTGCAGCTCCTGCGTTGACATTGTAGTGTCCATGTTGGTGAGCTCAGCTCATATCGATGTCGCGCGACGGGGGCGGAGGGTAGCGGTCGGTTGTCAGAGATGGCCCGCTGAACCTATTGGGAGTTGCGCGACTTGTTGAAAGATTTCTTGGGCTCTTAAGAGTACGGAAAACCGCGTCAACGGCAAGTGATCAGCTGTGACAAGCCTGGTTAGTAAAAGTCAGGATGCAGTCAGTCGTGTTGAGCGCGGGGTTGAGGCGAGGGGCGCTGGCTGGTCCAAGAGGAGCTAACACTTCCAAAGGAGAAGGTAGTCAGTCTACTTACAAATGCGGGTTCCCGCCCGTCCGAGTGAATAGGACGTTGTGCAGTCCGGGCAGTGTATGGTTTCGATTTGACTAAAACAACATCACTCGCCGAAGGCTGGATTAGTGATCTCGTCGTAGCAAAGGCTCACCACGGGGGGCTTGCGCGTTGCGGCGGTTGATACGTGCTTAGTGTGTCACTGATAATTGATTGATCGTGCTGCACGCAGGGTAGAGCACCCAAGCCAAGGTGCCGTCACAAGCGTCACAGCTTCACTAGCCCGCTAAAGTGCGACCCTGCCGCGCTGCCGGGTCTGGCGACGTTAATCCTCCCGGGACACGGTGCAGGGGTATGTGCCTATCCACCGTATGCCCACTGCTTTGAACTTGGACAAACCAGTCAGCCTTACCACGACGGCGAATAATATATAGTTGCTGCATGGATACGCGGGCATCTGTTAATCAGTCCCATGCGCAACTGAGGCGCTCAATAGGCGTTCCTCCAGGTCAAGTGAAAAGACGTGGTATGGAACCAATTTCGTGTACTAAGTAGGTATTTGATTTATTAGACGCAACAGCTGATGCAAGCCCATTTCGCAGGCCAACCAAAACTACTTGCACTGTCGCACCGCCTTCTCACAACTGCTGCGGTCGTAACTCACGGACTACACACAGGCATATATGGGAACAGCAATCTTGAAAACACTTGGTTTGAATCTCTCGCAGCGCACAGAGCCTCCTGGCCTGTGTCCTGCTGGCCACCTGCTCACACCGACTCGTTCGTCTCACATACCAGCACTATATTTGGAATGGGGTATTTGGGAGAAGCAGAGGCTGTTGTTCAATTGATGGGACGCCGCTCCTCTCATACTTCCTTCCCATCGGCCTGAGCCTCGTCCAACCGCCCGCTTGACGCCCGTCAACTAAGTCACGGAGGCGGTCATCGGCCATGTCTCAAAACGCAGCACACGTCCTCCCAGCATTCGCCCACACAAGATGAGCACGGTGGTCTCCGGGTGCACGAGATTCCGGTCAAGTTAGTCTCGTTGTCATTTTCGTCTAAACAGCCCTGATCTATGCTGTCTGTACAAGTACACTCATCGGGATCATCCGGTCCAAGGCCATAACGTCCCCCGGCTGATCCAATCATGCTGCCATCATCTGCATCCGTTGGCTGTGTTTCCTTACTCGTCCTCACCACCCTGCAGGTACTTGTGCTTGATATCTTTCCATTGACGCTGCGTCATTGTTAGCCCGTCGGTCCGCGCTGCGAGTTCCGGGTGAGAACTGGGGTCCTCGTACTCCTCGGTTCATGTTGTCCCAGATTTTTGTCGTCGTCACATCATAGGCCCTGGTGTGGTCCCGTCAGCTTCGTTGGTTCCTGTGCATCACGTGGTCGGGTCCGGATCCGGTCCAGCAGGGGGAGCGCACATCTGGAAGCCGAAGGCACCGGCGAAGACGGTAGCCAGCATGACGTAGTTGTTGCGGAAGAGGACACTTTGTATTCTCGGTTAGCCTTTCGAGGGTTGTCGCCTTGTTGTGGATCGTGAGGTAACTTGCTTGTAGAGGGTGGGATGGCCGGCCTGTGATTGCGCGGTTAGCTGATGCGGTTTGCACTGAGATCTTTTAGGAGGGTAGGGCATACCATTTTAACTAGATGTGAGCGTGCAAGACTTGAACGATAGCGCGGTCGTGGGAAGTGGTCGGTGGGAAGGGCAATTCGTCGCTGAGGTATGTTGGAGCCGAACGGGTGAAGCTAGGAAGTGGACATCAAAATTGGAGGCTAAGTCCCGATGATTCCCTCGCCCAAAATCATCCTTCGCGCGATTGGTCAAGGCTCCATACAAGGCTCCACCTTCCGGGCAGCCTCACCTCACGCCTGAGTATTTGGTGACTCTCAGAAGGGAACAACCCCACGAAGCCTTCTTCCATTCGCAGTTGCAACGTATTGGGCGCCGTCCCTCCTCGCACGTCTATTTCGAAGTGGTAATACTTACTTGGCCCTCTACTTCTTTTTCTTTTTCTTTTCTTTTTCTTTTTCTTTCTTTTGTTTTGTTGTCGGTTCGAATTTCTCCGACTTTCTTGCGCCAGTTCACATAATTCTCCCACGGCTTCCTCGACAACGAGTAGACCGGGGTAAACAAATTCCATTCTGTCCAGGCCCTGCAACCCCAAGTTCGGATGCCCTCCCAACCAACCAACGCCGGGATCGTCACCGACGAGTCCTCGGGCGAGCGCCACATCCCCGAGTCCGTCCGCGCCGACGGCTCCACGCGCCGGGCCATCAAAATTAAGCCCGGGTACCGCCCGCCCGAGGACGTCGAGGTCTACAAGAACCGCACGGCCGAGGGCTTTCGCAGCCGCGCAGCCAAGGGTGGCGTGATTGGCGCCGAGGCGGTGGACGACACCAAGGCTCCCTCGGCCGCCGGGTCCGCAGCGGTGAACAAGAACGCTAAGCGGCGGGAGGCCCGGAAGAAAGCCAAGGCCGCGGACGAGAACACAGCGCCCAGGGAAGATGTGGACAAGACAAAAGGGGCCGCTGCGGAGGAAGTGAAGAAGGGCGGAGGGGCACCCGCCGCCGAGTCGGCGCCTGACCCGGAGGCCGAGCGCGAGAAGAAGGCCAGGAACCTGAGGAAGAAGCTCAAGCAGGCCCGCGAGCTCCAGGACAAGAAGGAGGGCGGGCAGGCGCTGCTCCCGGAGCAGATCGCCAAGGTGATCAAGATCAACGAGCTGGTGCGGGAGCTGGCTGCCCTCGGGCTGGACTCTGATGGTGAGCCCATCAAGAAGGAGGACGAAGGGCCAGACGGCGCGTCCAAGGAGGAGAAAACGCCTGCTTGAGCTACCAATCCAGACGAACGGGCCTCATAGGCCAGGTGTTGAACCTTTTGGCATCACTATGAAGGCTATACTACTGCCTCGGCTCAATGGCCTGTATCGCCGTCCATGTAGGGACAGCTGCTAGACGACTCGACCAATCTCAGAGGCTGTCCGCCCCGAGTGGGCCAGGCAGAAGGGCTCAGAGGGGATATGCACGTGGGAGATGGTCATCCATCTACAGTTCCGCGAGTACCTGAGGTTATCACGTATTCCGCCTCAACCAAGGACAAGGTGCCCTCCAAGGCCAGTGCAGCCGCTCTGGCCTCGCGGCCAGTGACACGCAGTTCACCTGAGTCGGGAATCCATAGTTGGTCTTTGCGAGTCACGAGAGACTCTGGGGTATCCTGTTGGTGTGACGTGGAATTCCAGGAGCGAACGTTCAGGTTGTAGAAGGCCGTTGTCAGGTCTGGCCAGGTTACAGCAGTTTGAGCCTTAGTTAGAAGCAGGTTCAGAGGGAGAACAAGAGCTGCTAATCTACGAATTTACTCAACCACGTAGCAAACCATGAGGAGCTATACCAGTTATTACCTGTAATGAGCTGAGGGGGGAATTCACCCCCAACCTATAACGGAGGAGAAAAGCGCCCTGTTGAAGGATCCTGGATTTGCGACAACCAAGGACCAATTAAGTGCCTGGATTCCTCGTAGCCTCTGTCAGCTGAGTAATCTTCTTGTCGTTTTTGCTTGTCATCAATGTACACTGGGCGTCGTCATGAATAAAAGATTGGCCCGTCAGAGTGGTGTTTTCTATGCCTTGCGCCTTCCATAATGCCCCTTTTTTTGCGTACCAGATCCCCCGCCCTGATTCCGATTCGCTGGTATAGGTTTGCATGTTTTCAAATACGGTAGTAAGATATCCGATTGACATAGTGTCGATTTGTCCCAAGCAAGGCTGGGAAGAGTTGGTCCGGGCAGCTAGGAACGAGGCTGTCGACTCTTGGCGTACCCGGTGATATGTCTAAGCATACGAGATTGCGGATCGGTGAAGATGTGGGGGTGATCGAGTTTGAGAAGAAACACGGGGCGATACCTCACACATCAGATGTACTCTCTCGCGCTCTTCTGCATCTCGATCAGACGCCACCCTCTTGTTTCGGGGTTGTTCACATCGTCTGGCGTCCTTGTCACGCCGATGGCGTAAGTGACGAGTTGAACCTTGTCTTCCATGCCGGCAGCCAGTTCATTCGACTTTGCGTTCCGGTAGACATGAACCTCCTGTGTCCTGCAGGTGATGATGAACACGGGAATCTCGCCCGGCTCCAGCATCCTTGCTTTCAGGATATCAACGTGCCTAATGTCGAGAATGCGCCCGTCTGATTTCAGCCCAGCCTGCAGATACTGCTTGGTGAGGGCCTCGTACACCGAGTACTGCGCCTCGGACAGCCACAGCTTCAGTGTCTCGACATCACCCTTCACATAGGCGTCAAGGACCTCGGGCAGGATGTACTCGCGGAGTTCGCGCAGGAAAGGTTCCACCTGGAAGTTGGGGTCCATGGAGCGGAATTTCTTGATGACCATTGCCGTCTCGTTCTCTGCGAAGAAGCCCGCCACGCGATCTGTTATGCTTCGTGCAGTGAGAATGAGGGGGTTCTCTGACTCGTTGTACACATGCTTCATGCCGAAGAGACCCTGGACAAACTTGTTGGAGTCTTTGAAGTTGGTCCAGGCTTCTTTCCACTGCGCATCCTTGTGTACAGTGACGTTGGTGCCGGCGCTGCGGGCGAAACGCATTAGAATTAAGGTTCATCTCAGTTCAGGAACAAAGGCAATGAGGCAGGTCCAACATACTTAGGGTCCTCCTCGAGAACCTCGTGCTTTCTCGGCCCGTTGGGGTTCTCCATCTGCTCGCGCAGCTCCCTCCGCTTCCTCCGCTCCTCCTTCTCCACCCAGCCGCCATATCTCGAGCTGCTCCCGTCGTCGATGACGCTCTTCACACTCTTGTACGCCTCTGTATCCCGGATTGGCTTGGTCGTCTTGTCGATCGCATCGCCGGTGACGTTGGCCGCTTTTCGGACACCCTTCATTACTGAAGTATCCCAAGTCCATGCTGCACCCTTGCCGACTGCGCCAGCTGTGTTTTTCAACACCTTGCCCGCTGTTGTCGAGACAGCACCGGTAGTCTTCTCGTATGCTTCGCGCGCTCTACGGACATTCTCGCTCTCCACAAAGTCAGTCGCGCCTTGGGCGAGTTGCTTTGTTGACTCGTTCCACTCCTTCGAGGCCTTGAACTCGTTCTGCATGGTTTCCATGAAAACCTGCCATGGTGTCTTATCACCGTGGGGAGGAGGCGGTGGTGTGTCTTCCTTCTTCTCCTCCTTCTTGCCTTGCTCGCCTTCCTCTTGGGCCTTCCTCTCCCCAGACTCCTCCCGGGGTTCCTCCCTTTTTTGCGACTGCTCCTCTGCTGCGGATTCTCCTGATTTGTGCGCCTCCTTCCATGTGGACTCTGCCTGTGCCTTGGGCTCGGACTTCACATCTTGCCGGCTGTATGGAGATGCGGAAAAGGCTCGGGATTGCGACTGCGATAGCACCGCTGTCCGTATGGCCTCGGGCAAGAATTGAGACCGTAAAGGCGGGAGGGGTGAAGGGATGCTGGCTTTTGATAACACATGGCTGTCGTGACTGTGCGACGCCAGGCGGCTCGATATTAATCTCCGGGATCCAGGCGACCTGCCATATGGAACAGCGGACGCATTCAGAGCCGTAGCTCGCGAGGAAGTCGGAGGAACGCTCCTTGAGATGGTCCTAAACGAGCTCATTATATGGATGAGACGCCCACCTCTGGGATGTGATGTGAGGATCGTCCCGGTGGTGAGGGGCGGCGGAAGAGGGGAAGCCAGGCAGTCGTGAGCCAGAGGAGTGGACGGAAACTTTTGAAATTTGGGGGCGTGATGCAAGAATCCAGGTTTTGCAGCGACTTTTTGGCGGGCAAGAACCGGAGCTTGATGGCAGGCAAAGGGCAGGGCCGGGGTTCTCCGCATTAGCGGCTGCAGGGGTCCAGATTGAGCGCTGCAGAATGGAGCTCCAAAGGGCGTCGATCTCAAGTGCAGCAGGTTGAAAGTCGGTAGGATAAAAAAACCCCACGACCTGCTGCCGGCTGGACGACGACGAAGACGCAGCGGCACAGCCCACCACACATATCCCGAAGATGAGCCGCTCAATGACATGTCGCCAATTGGCGACTAAATTCTGCAGCAAGTTGTCCAACCCGTCAACACCGATACCGCGATGCGCATCGACGCAGTTGACAAAGCCGTTCTCGACCTCGACTTGCAGGCAAGCAGAAGATGATGGCAGAACCAATCTCCTCGGTTACCTGAGCAAGGCACCAGCTACCACCACAACGACTTCCCCTAGGCCGTCTCCATCAGCCCGGTCCCCAGCGCAGCCGCAGACGAAATCTTCCTCTATGGCCGATTTCCTCAAGGTCCTCCCACCTGCCCAGGTGGCCTCTGGTCGTGCCGTCAACAACGCCCGGGACATCGACACATCCGTACTGACTCGGCGAGATGGGCTGGATGGCCTCACGGCCGGCGCTAATGCGGAAGATTTGCGTGGCACTGAGCCGTTCCACTTCCATATCTACAGTCACAAGCACAACACGCACGTGACGGTGACAAAGCCAAACCGCGATGCCATCGTGTCCCTATCTTGCGGCAATCTCGGCTTCAGGAAGGCCAATCGGAAGCACTACGACTCGGCGTATCAGCTCGGGGCCTATGTCATTGACAAGCTCCAGCAGCAGGGCTGGCACAACAAGATTCATGAACTCGAGGTGGTGCTCAGAGGGTTTGGGCCTGGCAGGGAGGCGATTACCAAGGTCATTATGGGCAACGAAGGCAAGTTGCTGAGGGGCAAAATTGTCAAGGTATCGGACGCGACAAGGCTGAAGTTTGGTGGTACGAGAAGCAAGAAGCCCAGACGTCTGGGCTAAAGGGTCTATGGATTATGAATCGGATGCGGGATTGGTTTCCGCCGTCATATAATGATCGCGAACACAGTGAATGCCGCCTCCTAGGGACTGCTCCGGGCGGGAGCCTGCTTGTGTAAGGCCCATGTCCATGGAACATGTCAAAATATCTGTACATTTCTTTGAATCGGTCCACGGTAGCAGCCATGATACCAAGGTTTGCAAGTAAAATCCGCAGTGCTGCAAAAGACGCAGAACACCGCCTGGCCATTTCAGAACAATGCCATCGGGCATCTGCTCCTTAGAAATTCAACTCATCGACCGTTGGGACGTGTTGCGGTCGTAGTGAGAAGAACCCAGAAATTGATCAGTCAAGACCCCGCTACGTCTTGCAGGTACTTGATCAGCGACCCCCGGCTTCTAGACTTTTCCCTCTCATTACCCTGTTATCTATCTCGACAGCCCGACGACGCAGGTGCCTGTGGATCCGGCCTCGCAACCAAAGTCTGCCCTCATGGACGGCCTAAACTTCAACAGCGTCCTCGAGTCCCCCGTATTCGCAGGAGGCCTCGGCCTTGCAGCCCTCGGCAGCGCCGCAGCCCTCGGCCGGCGCGGTGCCATCCAGGGCGCCCGGCTGCTGAAGCGGCAGCTCCTCGTCAATGTCGAGATCTCAAAAAACGACCCGTCTTACAGGTGGATCCTGGCCTACCTGTCCCGCCCGCGCGAGACCCCCGGCTTCCTCGCCAGCCGGCTCACGCGCATCCGGGAGCTCTCGGTCAAGACGACGACACGGTCCGTTGCGCCGGGGAAGGGCAACGGTGTGGAGGGCGCGCCAATGCACGCACACTTCGCGCTGGTGCCCGGGTACGGCTCGCATGTCATCAGGCACGCCCCTGGTGTGTACATCATGGTCCAGAGGGACAAGAGCTCCACGGCCGAGATGGCGACGGGCGAGCCACATGAGACGATGACGCTGACGACGCTGTGGGCGCATCGGCATGTGTTTGAGGAGATTTTTGGGGACGCCCACGGCATGATGGCACGGGCAACAGAGGGCAAGACGGTGGTGTACACCGTCCGCGGATTCAACTGGGAGCAGCTCGGGGAGCCGAGGCGGAAGAGGCCGCTTGGCAGTGTGATCCTGGACGAGGGCGTCAAGGAGGGGATTGTGGCGGACGTCAAGGATTTCATTGCGAGGCAGGAGTGGTACGCCGAACGGGGGATACCATATCGCCGGGGCTATCTGCTCTTCGGCCCACCGGGAGGGGGCAAGTCCAGCTTCATACATGCACTGGCCGGGGAGCTGAATTTCGCCATCGCGACGGTCAACCTGAGCGAGAGAGGCATGGCAGACGATAAGCTGGCGATGATGATGCAAAAGCTGCCGCAGAGGACGATCGTCTTATTGGAGGACGCAGATGCTGCCTTTGTCAACAGAAAGCAGAAGGATGCTGACGGCTACAGTGGGTCTTCGGTGACATTCTCAGGCCTCCTGAACGCGCTCGATGGACTGTCAGCCGGTGAGGAAAGGATTGCTTTCCTCACGACGAACCACATCGACAGGCTGGATCCAGCCTTGATCCGCCCTGGGCGGGTTGACATGATTGTGCGCGTGGGCGAGGCAACCAGGTATCAGGCCGGGGAGATGTTTGAGCGTTTCTACGGGGATGTCGACCACGACGGAGCCGGCAAGGATCGTTTCTTGAAGAAGCTTGACGGCATGGGTCTATTCGATGAGAAGACAGAGAGGAGCACGAGTGCTGCGGCCATCCAGGGGCTGTTCCTCTTCCACAAGAACGACATGGAGGGGGCTATCAGCACGGCTGAGGTGCTAGGCCAACCGCAGCATACGGACAGGTGATCTGTGGACAAGCAGTCGGGAGCCTCCCTCGTTTCCTGTCGCTTGGGGATGATGATACTCGACCGCCAGGGCGTACGGCTGGCCATGTACAATAGCAGGTACGTATACATAGAAATGATACCCTCCCAATAGAGCGACTCAAACGCTCGAATTGATAAGCAGTCTGACCTCCACGCCTGAGGTGGCATCCTCCCTGGGGGATTTGCTGCGCCCTGCCTTTCGACAGAGTACGCCTTGGACACCGTTCCAAGACAGGCAGCCGCGAGTGAAAGGGGGTCTGCGCTAACCAAGGCAGCAGCCGCTCACCAATGACTGAACCTCAGCTACTATGTTGACCTTACCGAACATCTTCTGCCCCCCTCCCCCCAATTCAGAATCACTTTACCTCACCTCAGACTCACCTTACTGGATTGCCATCGGCGAGGAACGTTTTCGGACCTTGCACATCAACAGCATTTCTGACCTGCACTTTGCAAGGTCCCCTTTTCACCAGGCAATCGAGTCGGCGCCATCCCGCCAGTCTCAACTCCTTGTTTTGTGCGACGTCCCTCCGCACCCACTCATCTCATCCCTGAATCGCCCCAACAATGTCAGTCGAACAGGAACCGGCCGGTCACGGTAGTGGTCACGGTCGCGGTCGCGGGCAGTCCACCTGGAGAGGTGGCAGGGGTGGTAGAGGTCGGCGACGCGGTAGAGGTACGGGCAGGGGTGGCTCTCACGGCGGCCATCATTCAGAGGCCAAGCAAGCCCTCGCAACCATCGCCACACAGACCCTGGTTGCCCTTCCTTACATCCTCAAAGACCTTCCCAATATCAAAGCGGACGAGTCCGAGCTTCTCTCCCTCAACAAGGACCTGCCACAGCTCAAGATGGAGGACTGCCCCAAACATCCCGAGGCCACCATCAAAGTCATCAATGAGAATTCCTTGGATGCCGCCATGTCTATGATGGCCTCGGACAGTCCGAACGCAACGAACCAGCCACCACCTTCTCGGCCAGCCGTACTCAACCTCGCATCAGATACCTCGCCAGGCGGAGGATGGCTTAACGGTGCCATGGCACAGGAGGAGTCCTTGTGCTACCGCTCGTCCCTCTCGCTGAGCCTGCACGAGAGATACTACCCCTGGGACGTCCAGCAGGGCCTCTACACCCGCGATGTGGTCATTATTCGGTCATCTCCTGAAAACGGTCACAAGCTGGCCGAGCCAGACGCGCCTGCAAACGAGCTACCAGTGGTCAGCGTGCTCAGTGTCGCCGCGCTCCGCCGCCCTGATCTCTCCGACGGCCAGGTCCTCGGCACCGGCGCGAAGAGAAAGGTCTTCGCAAAGAAGGAGGACAGGGGGTCGACAAAGTTGAAGATGGTACTCGCATTGAGAATGGCGGCTTCCAGGGTTCATGACCGTCTGGTGCTGGGGGCCCTGGGATGCGGCGCTTTCAGAAACCCTCCCGAGGAGGTTGCGGACTGTTGGAAGGAGGTCTTTGAGCAGCAGGAGTTTCGGGGTGGGTGGTGGAAGGAAGTGTGTTTTGCGGTTCTGGACCGCAGAAATGAGGGCAACTACGAGGTGTTTGAGAAGACCCTGGGAGGGATGAAAGTTTGAGAAGTGAGGACAGGAACTCACCAGAAGGCCTTTCCGACGTATCACGGCCACATGCTACGCAACGATTTAGTCTTGTACTTTCAAGCTCGTCTGGGAGACGAGCCCGCCGACGATTAGTGGAAGGCCACTCACTCTAGCTGTAAAAGCATGAATGTGTTTTATGCCTTCTCTTCAGCTGTCAGGCACTATGTTGATAGGCGGGGATGACTTCAGCCCTGCTAGACAGCATCCACACGGCCGGGATACCGCGAGCCTTGGTCAGGCCGCAAGTCCATGGAATTTTAGCTGTATATAAAACGGAATCCTGGCCGCGAAACGTGACAGAAAACTAGTGAGGGCAAGTATCGAGCCACTGTGCGCGTAGCGTCTACAGATATTCTTGCGTCACGCAACCATGCGGTCCGAAGCATAACACTAAGCTCATCAAGTTCTACACCGTCTACGTGGTTCCTGGCAGTTTGCACGATACGGTCAAGGCAGATAACCAACCAACCTGTCTGTCATTCACAGTCACTCATCGAGGCACAGCCAGAGAAGGCATTCCCAATAACTGGGTCAAAGCTCCGCAATATAAAATCCGCGTGCCGGACAGCAAGCGGCTTTGTCAGAGGGCTCCGTACAGGAGCCTTTAAAATCCAAAACCCAATCCCCCAAATTTGACGGTTAGCCCAAATGCCAATAGACTTCCCAGACCGGTCTAAGCCTGGATGACGCCATCCTGAGACTAGACCCCAGCCTCGCCGTTTGGCTCGCGAAAACGCTGCAAGACTTTTTCACCTCACACGCGGGGGCAGAACACAATCTATTGGCTGAGGATTGAGATCTCGCCCACGCTGCGCCCAATGCACATCTGTGACTTTTGCTGGGCTCTCCCAATGGAGCCACGCTGCCTCCTTTCTCGGAAGCACAAGAGACGTGGGAGTCTTTGCATTTTGTGACATCTCGGGTGCATCACATGGCCGGGGCAGGTGGACGGGGGCAGGCGCTCGACCTGACTGCCAGCGTGTCCGTCTCGCAGTCCTGGCCTGTCTGAGTATCTGGCCAGCCAGGCACAGCTCGCCGTCGGTTGTCGATTTACTCCCTATTTCCCTGAGACCCTTGCCGTTGCTTTGTCGCCCCTGGCGCCAACGGGATCCGCCCAAACGGGATCCCTCGTGGGCTGAGGGCTGCAATGCCCGCAGGCCCAAGTGCCCGGTCCCAAGTAAAACGTGCCTTGTTTGCCGTCCGCCGGTGACAGGAGGCCGTCAGCGGATGGCGAGAGACGGGGGACTGTGACGACACGAGCGTGCTATACATGACCGATCAGCCGCGCCGAAAACCAGTTGTCAGTTGGCATAGCTGCATAAGTTAGTGTCCCGAGAGCCGTAGGCGGCCGCAAGTGTGGCGGCTTTTCATAAGCTCTGGGCACTCCGGGTTGTTGTATGCGGTCTCAACTATGAATGCAGAGGTTCCGATGCCTAAGATCCAAGTTGACGTGGCACAGTTCGGCGGAACAATTCACTACTTGCTTAGCCTCATGAGCAGGTGGACAGAAACGTTGCGAAGACTGTGAGTCGGAGGTAATTGCCAATACGTGCAAATGCCCACAAAAGGAAGGGAAGTGAGAGTGGGAGTGAGAGTTCGCCTCAATTCGAACACAAACAACACAATAGAGAATATGAGGCAGACGGCTCAGCGGTTCTCGGGACCGCAGAGTGGCACTAGCTCACGACCCAGTGTTAGCCCCTCCCAGCCCGTGGGGTCTTGCCCCCCTGCCCCCGCGCCGTTTATCACGCATGCGGCCCCAGTCGTCGAAGCTAGATATTGTTACCGGGGGGGGTGGGGACGGCGAGAAACTAGGGATGGGGCCTGTATAGGGCTTGATAACACTAGCA
>NQMI01000008.1:4806-101422 GCA_002270565.1 Stenocarpella maydis
TATTAATACTCCAATATTAATTCAAGAGATAAATAATTTAATCTTTAATAAATCTAATGGCCTTTTCAATATTCTATATTCTATTCATAGGTTTCTATTTTTAAACCGACTCTTAAAACATATAAGGAAACTATTAAGTGATTTAAAAGTTATAAAATATGAATTTATTTATAAAAGTAAAGAAACAAAATTAATCTTTATACAAAGACAATTATTATAATTATAAAATTAAGTCTTATAAATAGTAAAACATTAAAGTATTCTATAAATATACTCATTTTTATTAGTAAGTTCATATAGAATTTAGCAATAATATCATATTACTTATACGTTGTATAAAAAGAAGTTTCTAATCAAGAAAAAAATATTTAATATATTTTATATTTTTAAAGATAAAATAAAAGAGTACTGTATATTTATATAAAGTAAACCTGAAAAAGAACTGTAAGGAATATATAAAAGCCTTAAATAATATCATAAATGAAAGATTTACTAAATGAATATCGAAAGAAGGTTTTATATTCTTATAAACTTTAAACAAAGGTTTAGTAATGTAAATTAAATATTTTATTAAATAAAGAATTTATAATAATAAGAATTACTATTTTAAAAATAATAATTTAACTTTATTAACGGTAACTAATGAATTAAGTTTCATATAAATTATGTAAAGTATAAAATCTTCAAATGAATGTGATATTTAATATAAAATATATTAAATATATTGAAACCTTATTATAAATCTAGTATTAATATTATTCCTCTAGATTGCGTTGGAAATGTTATAATAAATGTATTTAATAGAATATTTAGTTTTAAATTAAATATTTAGTTATGAAAACTTTAAAAAGATAAAACCGTTCTTTTTAATCAAAAAAATACTATTATGATTGGATGTAATTATAAATCTCAAACTATAGTTTTAAATTTGATATAATGGAATATTTCAATTAGGAAAATTTATAAATTACTAATATATAGATATTAATGTGGCAATAGCAGTATGCAACAGCACACTGGTGGGCTAGCGCTACAGCCACCATACTGTAGCCAGAGGGCATAGTTACTTACTCAGCAACCACTACCCTCTATATAAGCCCGAGATAGCTGGCGGGCTACGCCCACTACACCCACTACTCCTAGATAGAGAATTTTAACCATAACCCCCAATCGTATTGCAATACGTGACCCAGCCAACAAAAATTTAATTTTAGTTAGAGCTAACTATATTTATCTTCTTATTTCTAATTAATTTCTAACTTTTATTAAGCATATAGTTAACTAAGTAGGCATATCTTTTACTAGGTAGGCGCATATTTTACTTATTAGGCTTTCATTAAGTAGCCGCACCTTTCACTAGGTAAGCATACCTTGTACTAGGTAGGCATATATTTTACTTATTAGGATTTTACTAGGTAGGCAGATAACTCACTAGGTAGGTAGAAAGCAGTATATAGCCGTTTATAAAGGCAGCAAAATCTAGATTATTAGAATATTTAAACCTTATCTCTCCCCCCCCCCCCTTTTAAATTCTTTTCTTATTCTCTTCCTCTTACTTACTCTTAAGATTCTATTATCACCCCCTACCTAAATTTATACTAATTAATACTAAATCCTAAAAGCTAACCCAATTAAGACAAAACTATGACTAAAAAGATAAAATAAGTAAAAAATTAATATAATAGCTACTAATATATTATTAAAGAGATAAAAAGAAAGATAAATAGCTAGCTATAGCTAAAAACTGGATAACTAAACTTATTAAAATAATTACTTAAATAATCCTTAAATACAAAAATAAAATACTAAATTTAGATACATTATTTAGCTTAGCCTCTAAACTATTAAATCTAGAACTATTTGAACTTACCTTATTTAAGAATATATTTTAATAATTGTTTAAGGAGAATATAAAGGTTATCTTCTTATTGAAGTTTTATAATATAGGTAAAGATTTAATTATACTCCTATTTGTTTTAGGCCTTAAGCACTTTCTAGAAATACTAGGAAAAGAAATAAGAGCTATTCTTACTTAGAAAGCTACTAGCTATATTAAATAGGATATACTTATAAACTATAGCTATTGCTTACTTTACTTAGTTATAAGTAAGAAAAGTAAGACGTTTAGGCTACTCTAATAGTTTATAGAACCTTATAAGCTATTACTAAATTNTATTGATGAGAACGGCATATTACGGTCTTTTCCCTAGGTCTGTAAGCCTATTTTTGAGACACCTAAGCAGTTATGCGAATTGAGGTCTATGGTGCACGTTTATACACGTGATAAATACTCAAGCTGTGGCAATAGCAGTGTGCAACAGCACACTGGTGGGCTAGCGCTACAGCCACCATACTGTAGCCAGAGGGCGTAGTTGCTTACTCAGCAACCACTACCCTCTATATAAGCCCGAGATAGCTGGCGGGCTACGCCCACTACACCCACTACTCCTAGATAGAGAATTTTAACCATAACCCCCAATCGTATTGCAATATATAACCCAGCTAACACTAATCAGTGGTTGCAAGGGTGACCACAGATTAGCAAGGTTGAAGAGATAGTTCATTACTGCTGTAACAGTAGCTGTGCTAACGGTACTAACGATAATCGTTTCTTAAGGACGCGCCAGCTGGTTCAATAACATCATCACTACCCATCATAATATAAAGAGGCTCTATATGCAGCACGCTATAGTCCTTCTTCATCAAACGCGCATCCATCACGTCCTAAGTAGCATTAGAAAGCAACTGCAGAACGCGCTAGCTATATAATATTATTAACCTATAGCTACTCTTAAAGATAATACTAAAGATATCACTACTTTGGCATACATCAGCAATAGTCCGGCAACTCCCTTAGTAATAGCTATTCCAACCAAGGTTAACTCCACCAGCCAGCACATCTTCACTACCCCCTGCTAATAAGCTTACCCCTATATACTCATTACCCCTTATCACCATTTATTTAACCCCTACTCTACCCCAGCACATCCCTATTATCACCTATACAACCCACATATCATAATAGTAAACCCTTATAATAAGGATAATACCCCTATCCTAGTATTAATAATCATACTAATAGCGCTATTAGTCTTAATTTTCTTAATGTATGGGATATAATTAAGGATATACCACTTAAGGAGTCCACTATAAGATGATCTAACCCTATCTATAGGAGTATTTAAAGAAATAAAAAAAAAAAAAATAAAGCAAATATATTTTCTCAATACCTATATTATTTGTCCAAGCATACGCAGCTTTACTACAAGCTCTATATTAATTAAAGACACTTTATAAGTACGGAATAAAGTAGTATAAAATAATTATATTAATTGATATTATGCCTAAAAGAAAGCAAAATCTTCACATATAAGTAATAATAATGTTTAAAGGCTTTGTTTGGGTGGGGGAAAAAATTTTTTTTTTTATACCTTTATATATAATTAGGAATAGATTTTCAGATAATAAGGCCGGCACTTTTTTTATATAGTAAAAGTTATAAGATTTTTTTTAATAATATATATTAGGGATTACACTTAGCAGTGGCAAACGAGAAAGGCTAATATCAGGACTGTCAGCACCCTGCCTTGACATACCGCTCTCTGCTACCATCGGAAGCCAGCGATTATGCTTTGGACCTTGACGTATAGTCATAGCCAATAGAAGAAGTTCCGAGTCAACTTACAAAAGACGCAATCCCTCCAGTGCTTACAAGAGGTACTTAGAGAAAGGGATTATTGCACCTCTATAATAATAATTGAATAAATTCATATATATAAAATACTTAATATAAGATTATCATTTTTATAATTTATAGATACCTTACCTACCTTTCAAGCATTACCCGTGATAGAAGTGGGTTAAGACTTTATATTATTTAAGTTTATAGGTATTATAATACTTTAATATAGCGTTCCAACTTAAGCCGTAATTCAACCTGTATCTTATACAAATTTAATGTATAAAATACACTACTTTTGTATTAATATAGCAAAGGAATAAGGATAAAACCCCATTAGAAATAATAGAGATTCTAATTAAAAATATGAAATAATATACTGAATACTTAGCTATAAAGGAGTACTTAGAGATAAACTACTGCATAACAACCTTATATGCGTAATACGTAGTGTACCTGAGTTTTACTATATTAAGGTAATAGCCCTAACTACTGCTAATGAAGCATATAATATACTCTATCATTATGCTGCATCATTAGGACCTTAGCGCCCCTCCTAGCAATATACTATAGAGTAAGGTAATAATAATTAGCTAGATAGCAACTATAATGATAAGAAAGATTAGGGTAATAACAAGTACTTTAACTACCCTAGTGATAACTAATTTTATTACTCTAAGCACCCCAATAATAACTAGTACTACCTTAACTGCCGGTATAATAATAACTAGCAATATAGGGGCAACTACTCATGAGGCTCTATATGTAAGCAATACCCCCCGGGATAAGGCAACTACCATCCCCAAAGCAACTACCGCCCCTAGGGCAACTTCCGACTACCCCCTAGAGGGGACAACTACCCATATGGAAGGTGCAGGAGAGACAACCCCCTAAATAAAAAGAGGTACTATATCTGCTAAAAGGAGGGGTATTGGTTATCAAATCACTCTTTTAAAGAGCGCCAGAGAGCCAAGGGCACATATATACATATATATAGTAGCTTGGATAAAGAATTCTACTTGTTTTTTATTAACTATAAGGGCATTAACTATAAGAGCAATAATCAAGAAAGCACTAATATATTTATTAGTAGTATTAAAAGCCGCGAAAACTACATGTGGTTAGTAAATTAAGCCTTCCTCTATACTTTTAGCATTAATAATAACAAGGAGGACTAGGATGGTCCCAGCCCCAGGGATATTAATAGTAGAGGTAACCAGGACAGCCCTGGCTCCAGAGATAGCAATAGTAAGAAGGACTAAGACGACCCCAGCCCTATAACTGGCGGGAACAACGTTAACACCAGTAATACCAAGACTAGCGAAGGAGCCAGCAGTATTAAAGAGGTCTTTATAATAAATAACTACTTGCGTTAGCATTTCCAAGGGATTCTCCCAGATACTAGCGCAGCTAACTACTCCACTATTAGGCACAACCAATATACTATACTGTAGCAACTTATGCCTATCACTCTTAATATATCTCGCGCAAGAGAAGCAACAGTCCGCTTTGGGCCAGGAGAACTACTATAGTCAATAGGGGCAACTATAGTCAATATAGCAGCCAGCAACTTAACATTCCACGTAATAAAGATACCAACCCCCTTCCTCTTATATATATAAGATATAAATACGCACTCACTCTTTATGTAGAATACAACTAATGAAGTTATACAATATAAGCCAAATTAGTAGCACGAGAGGATGTTTCCTATTACTTAAAAGTAGGGATATCCATGGTTCCTTATGGATATTGATAAGGGCAGCAACGCCCTCATTCTCTTCCTCACGAAGACCGAGTTACAGCGACTATACAGACGATTTGGGTACCCATTAGTTAAGAGGCTCTCTCAGCTACTAGCGGGCGCTAGCCACGATATTGATTCCTTAGCACTAGAGGCTATTACCAAGTTCTGCCACTATTGCCAAATGCACTCTCCCGCGCCCTAGAGATTCAAGTTTAACCTCTATAATAATATTAACTTCAACTATAAAGTTATTATAGATGTAATATACTTAATAGGGCTCTTTATACTATACATTATTAACTTAGCTACCTCCTTCCAAGCTGGATGATTCTTAGCTTCTCTCTCCACTAAAGATACATAGGAAGCCCTATAGAGCTGCTAGATTAATATATATATAGGTCCCCTAAACCGCCTTATATTTAATATAGGGACTGACTTTGCTTTTAGCGAATTTAAGAGCACTATATACATTATAAGGATTATATATAAACAAATACCTATGGAAGCACACTAGTTGATTAGTAAAGTAAAGTGATATCACGCTCCTTTACGCAGGGCTTTTAATATATCATATGCTGAGTTATCAACCACATTTACCAAAGAAGCTATACTATAAGCAAGCTTTAGTGCGATTAATAATACAGTTGGCCCGGACGGTCTCATGCCAACTCTCCTTATATTTAGAGCATACCCGCGTATAATAGAGGACTTAACCCTTACGCCATCTACTCTAAAGAGAGCTAAGGCAGTACAAAAGGCGATAAAGGAGATCAGGAAAATCAGCACTATATGCAAAATCAGCAAAGCATTATACACAAGGAATAGCCTAGTTATATTAGAAGTCTTAAGCCTACTACTCTAAAGCGAAGTCCATATATAGAGAGAAAAGATTGGGTAGCAAGGCCTATATAAACTACTCTCTATCAGTAGCTATAATATAATGCTTAACCTCCCTAATAGACCAGTTGTCTTCCGGTCAACCCTTATATAGCTATACTATTATAATAAAGAAGAACCTCTTAATCTGCCGGACCCTGATAATACCCTGAAGGAGCTAGTATGCTTTGAGCCAGACCCCGTATCAATTATTTCTAACCCAGTAGTCCCTTAACGATGAGGACAGCCACAGGGGGCTAAGAGCAAGAAGAAGGCGGTTATCATTACAGATAATGATAACAATAGCGCTACTACTACCAATAATATAGAAAACGAGATTACTGCTCACGTATTTCTCACCTTATACGAAGTTGAAAACTACGAGCTTGCTCTAAAGCTCCGCTAAGACGGTATTATTACTACCTTAGGCGACCCCTTTAAAGAGTTAGATGATAAGGAAGTATCTAAGCTAATCAGCTGAGGAGTATTCCAGTTTAAGCAGTTTAATAAGCGGAAGCATAAAGGAATTTAAATCTTTAAATCTTACATTATTAGGGAGATTAAGGGTAAAACTAAGAAGCTATATAAGAAGTCCCGCCTTATTATTACTAGATTTAATAACCTTATAAAGCATAAGATCCTCACATAGTTACTAATGGTATAACGTGCAAGTCATCAACTTCTCATTACTCTTATACTTACATTAATAACTAAGGGACTATATCTTAAGCTTCGTAATATTACCCAGGCCTATCTATAGTTAAAATCCATACTTAAGAGGCCCATTTTATACTACCTTCCCCCTAAAATAAGGGGTAAATACCTAGCTGGCATAATCATAAGGGTAATTAAACCCTTATATGGTATTGCAGAAGCTGGTATATACTAGTAAGCTATATACTATTGTTAAACGGAACCGCTCAGCAGGGCGTTGGTACTCCGTGCAAGGAGTTACCCTAGACTTCGTTGTAAGGAGTTACCCTAGACTTTCTAGCAAGGAGTTACCCTAGACTTNTAGTCTTGCCTTAGCACTCTAATTAAAGGAGATCTGAATGATGTTTTTATTAAGCATATAAATAGTAGCCCTTATAAGAAGTATATATCTTAACTATACCAGGGGAATAACCTTTATTAGGGCCTGGCTCTCCTTATTGCCTTCTTTGGTTATTATAATGTAAACCCGTGTGACTGTTGCATGCAGCGGATGGGGACTAACTGTAACTGAATAACTCTCCAAGGCATCATCCCCATCATGATCCCTTTCTTTGAGTGCTGATTGCTCTAAGGATTTTAAGATAATGCTTATGCTAATTGTATCTATTATATTAAGGGTTACCTTTATAATTTCAAGATGCTAAAGATTTCTAAGAGTAGTTATAACTGTATTACTAATATGCATTCTGATCTAATTAATAAGCCTTTAAATATACCTCCTTTAGAGCTCTTACTGGGCAAGTATACTGAGGCAGCCATTAAGATAGGATATAAGGAAACTCATGTAGATGCTATAGGTGAGATTACTGGATATATGCCTAGGAAGTTCAAGTATAAGCCTACGGATCTCCAGTCATGGTTATAAGGTGATTAGAAGGGTTAGGTAAGGCAGGGGTGGATCCAGTTTTTTCAGGTTGCTAATACTTCTTTTAGTAATAAATTAAGAACTAATAATTTTTATCTCATATATAGTCCCAAGAGAAGTACACTTGTCTGATCAGAGATATAATGTTATCTTGACTTTTTTATATCTTAACTTTTTTTATATCTTAACTTTTTTATATCTTAACTTTTTTTATATCTTATCCCAGAATTTATATTCCTTTAGCTTAGGGTTATCAGGGTTAATAAGCAGAATGTTTATATGCAGTATTATCCTTTAAGTTTAATTAGCTAAATCTAATAAGTCTAAATCATATAAGCTATCTATATCCAAGTATACCTGCATTTAGGGGACCATCTAGCTAGGAAGAGACTAGTCTTAATACTAATTATCATTATCCTAATCAGGGGTGGTAGGATGGAGTATATTATCTAGTATATCTGGGAAGATGTTATATTTAGCTACCTCTAATAGCTTCCTCCCGGTTTGTTAACTTTCAGGAGGGTTGTCCTCCTAAAGAAAAGGCACTACTGGCTCCCAAATTCCCCTCTCACAGATGAATTTCTTTAGGCGCATTAGGGGATAGGTCTCATTAATAGGGATCTACCCCCTTTTCTAGGTCTGGCTGGAATCAGGTTGCAGGTCTCTAGGGTGCACCCATCTGAATAGAAGACTACTTTAGTAGCAGCCACCTGAAAGGGCTTCTGGTTCCTCCTCCCCAGCCCATATATTACTTGCAACCCGTTAAGAGTGATATATGTAAAAAGGAACCCCTTTAATCGCTTAAAAGTCAAATTTATATCTAAAAAGAAAGGTATCCCTAAAAGAATGTTATAAGTAGTATTATACATTTTATTATCTATAATGAAGAAAATAGCCCTTATCCTATTATAGCTAATATATACCTACTCCTTAGTTACTCTAATTAGTGTAAGTAATGCTCTATTATAAACTATAGAGTTCATATCTTGGAGTAAAGCATAGGATAACTTATTTTAGTAGTAATAGGATAAAGGAAGAAGATTCATCTTAGTATCTATATTTAGCAGGGTTGGGAGGATCTTATAGCTCTCTAAAGCAATCCTAACATTTAGGTAGGCAGATTTATAGTAACTATAGTTTACCACATTAGCAGTTTGAGATAATATTGAATTTACCTCATACCTAATGATATACATCTAATTAGAGCTCAAGCATTGCTTATATCTAATTTTGGATAAAGTAGAGACTATACTAAATCCTGGACCTATGGCTTAAGGTATATCCCTATCCGGGACTAGCTTGAAAGGCCACTTATTAAGAGAGGTATTATCCCTGCAAGTAAGGAGCTCTCTAATTAAAACAGCATTAGTCTTACTAAGCGTGAGAATATCTGAAATCAGCATTTTGATTGAGGTGGTGAGGATGGCATCTATAGCCTTAGCTTCAGGGGTCTGGGGGATTAGGGGTTCTTGTTTGGGCTTAGCTTTAGTTGATTTTTCGGTCTTACTCGGACCTATTGGATCACCCTTTATTTTACTTTTCCCATCCCCAGCTATAGTGGAAATCTCTTGCTAGATTTCTAGCACCACCTCCTCTTCATCAGAAATCATTCTTCAGTTCCCTAAGAAATATATCGCCCTTAAGTTTAGGGCAATTAGCAATTAGAAACTAATATCTCTAAATGTAAGGTAAGCTTATCCTTCCTTTTTTAAAGCAAAAATTCCAAACAGCTTCTAGCAAACTTCTTAATGCTATAATATTCTATATCCCTATTGTTAAACGGAACCGCTCAGCAGGGCGTTGGTACTCCGTGCAAGGAGTTACCCTAGACTTCGTTGTAAGGAGTTACCCTAGACTTTCTAGCAAGGAGTTACCCTAGACTTGCGAGTCAGGCGATTTTCGCTAAGTACGCCCAGTGCGTGCGTGACGCAAGATGAGTTTGGTGGCCGTGAGTCGATTATTTTGGCCTGCATTTGCACCTTGATTCAGACCTCTGCATTACCCTTATTTCTTACCCAAAAAGTATATAACTTAGTGCATTAGATAGCTTGATTTCTGAAGTTTATATGTACTTAATTTGGGCATTACTAGGGCTATGGTTGGCTGGTTGCTTGGAACCAAAGATGGTGTGTTGGAAGGGCGAATTTTCCGGCATTTGCAAATTTGCACCAGAGCCTACCGCAGCGTGCCCAGGGGTGAGACGACGTCGGAGGGTATATAAGGAGGGCTTACAGAAGCCCAACTTAATTCAATACAAAGTTGTCCAGACCATTGTCAATCGTCCCAATTCGCCTCAGAGCACCATACTGCGACCCTGCCGAAACACACGCTGAACTGAATGCTATTCTATAGCACAAATTCATCAGACCTATAGAAAGCTATAGTTATAGGATTAAGCTAATTAGACCTGCCTTTGTAAATATCCTCTTAAGAGCTAAGGAATAGTAAGGTCTAAAGGGCAGCATTTCCAAAGGGCATTAAAGGTATAATAGGCTGAGAAGTTACCTAAATAAGTAGCATAGGAGCATAATGCTCCTAATCAGAGGTCCTAGATAGGGTAGGGGCAGGTTCCTAAGGAGACCGGCATCCTTAAGGTAGACCTTTCTTTAATGAAAGCCCCCTTACCTTATCTATATCCTGCTCCCTTCCCCTAAAGGGAGAACCTCTAATAAATAGGGGAGTAAAATAAATATCCCCTATTGGAAAAATAGAAGATATAGGTCCTAATCTATCCCTTACTATAATAATGGAGGCAAATGTTTCTCTATACTAGCGCTACGGCTAAAGAGGCAAGGTATAAGTGCTATCTAAGATTATTAAATGTTTCTCTATAATAAGTGTGTCCAGGAGAAGCAAAGGTGTAAGTGCTATTTAGGGTCTGTAGAGATGCATATAAGATAGGTTAGGTCCTAATTACTCCCTTATAATAATAGTAAAGTTGAATATTTCTTAATACTAAAGGTCTTTCAGGAGAGGCAAGATGTAAGTACTATCTAAAGGTATTAAATATTTCTCTATACTAGGTATATCCAGAAGAAATAAGGGTATAAGTACTATCTAAAGTTCACTAAGATGTATATAGGAATAACTAGATATAATTAAAGTAAAAGGTATTAATATAAAAGGTTATATTAAGTATTATAAAGTCTTGCTATAGGTAAAGGCAAGAGCTACTTAACTGCTAGTCTTACAGGAGAGGACAACATAGATACCCGGAATACCCTCATGCTGCTAACGCTAGCTATCCTGACCGCAGGGGGTACTAATAATAGCGGAAGCTCCAAGCTTACCGATCAGAAGGACAGCAGTCAGTAGGGCAGGAACCTCTTCAACTCTCTATAGAAGCACACAACATTTAGCACCGCCATTACCCAACCCAATATTATATAATATTAGATAATATCTTAGATATAGTATTTAATAGGGTAACCAAATATTATAATAACAACTTAAGAGGGAAAACTAAAGAGGGGCCTAATTAGTTAAACTGGGGCTCCATTACACCCAGTTTACCCATATTAGGGAATTAGCATACTAAACCTTTAGGTGCTATATCTAAGGGCAAGAGAGTTTTAGGTAATATAAGTAGTTAGGATCCACTAAACCTTCTTAACACCAGTCCTTTATGTTAAACGGAACCGCTCAGCAGGGCGTTGGCACTTCCTGCAAGGAGTTACCCTAGACTTCTTGTAAGGAGTTACCCTAGACTTCTTGTAAGGAGTTACCCTAGACTTTCTAGCAAGGAGTTACCCTAGACTTGCGAGTCAGGCGATTTTCGCTAAGTACGCCCAGTGCGTGCGCGACGCAAGATGAGTTTGGTGGCCGTGAGTCGATTATTTTGGCCTGCATTTGCACCTTAATTCAGACCTCTGCATTACCCTTATTTCTTACCCAAAAAGTATATAACTTGATGCATTAGATAGCTTGATTTCTGAAGTTTGTATGTACTTAATTTGGGCATTGCCAGGGCTATGGTTGGCTGGTGGCTTGGAACCAAAGATGGTGTGTTGGAAGGGCGAATTTTCCGGCATTTGCAAATTTGCACCAGAGCCTACCGCAGCGTGCCCAGGGGTGAGACAACATCGGAGGGTATATAAGGAGGGCTTACAGAAGCCCAACTTAATTCAATACAAAGTTGTCCAGACCATTATCAATCGTCCGAATTCGCCTCAGAGCACCATACTACGACCCTGCCAAAACACACACACGCTGAACTGAATGCTATTCTATAGCACAAATTCATCAGACTATTACATAAGGCTTAATACTTCATCCTTCAAGCGGGCTCATATAGCTCGCAATCAAGCATTGCGAGCCAGACCCTAACCTTAATAAGGTGGCATTACTGATTGGATCAGGCAGGGCGCTCCTTTTAGGGGTTACTTCCCGACCTATAGGGTTGTCTTCTGTAGTAATCAGCTGCCAATATATATTAGTTTATAACACTATCTCCCTCCTTACTTCTTTTATCCTTAAAAGTATTCTATAAGTTATTTTTATTTATTAGTACCTCCATTTATACCTTCCTAATCCGTTATATTATCTGGAGTTAAGGATTCCCGGGTTTCTAAATTATCTTATCATTCCAGGAAGGTCAAGCAATATAATTCCTTATTATTTACCATTCCATAGAACGCTATTATCATGCAGCCTTATTCTTCTTGCAAGGCGTAGGGCATTAAGAGTTGCAAGGTCTCAAAGAAGGCCTCCAGTTATTATACCGAGTGCATTTAGTAGTAGCAGTTAAAGTATAATATTCTAAAACTAAATAACTCCAAGGACCTTTTATATATCTTAGCTTAGCACTAAAAACTAGAGGATGAAATTAAAGAGTTAGAGGAGAAGCTCCTTTATTTACGTAAGCAGAAGCATATATAGCGTGAGCAGATATCTTAGGCTATTCATTAGGGTTTATTAAATTTGAATAAGTTAGATTATATAGAGAAGGAGGAAGCTAATGCTAAGCAGAGGCGGATCACCAAGTAGTCCGCTAAGGTGGTTCACTAAAGTTCTACCGAGGAGGCTGGTAGGATAGTAGTGCAGGAGGCATAATTGTATTCTAAGGGTAAAGTAGGAGTTTTTAATTAGAGTTCCTTAATAAATAATGGTACTAGTTGGTCTAAATTTATAGGTACTAGTAATGAGGGTAGTAAAGGAAATGCACCTATAGGTAGCTTGTCTTAGTGCCTGATTTTTATTACTAGGAATGGAACTTATTTAACCATTATCTGACTGGTCCTAGCTCCTAGCCGTCCTTAGTCTACTGGTCATGCCATATCATTCTGGTCTTGTTTTTCTGTAACTAGTATTCACTAGGGTGCGGGATACAGATACTGGTATTCATTTAGATAGGTTTTGGACGTAACCAGTATTTGGGTTATTGGTTGGACAGTGCAACTAGTATTAGTGTATTTTTCCGAGGGGTTGACTGGTTGCTAGCTTCTGGTCATTCCCCTTATAATTAGTCTCTCATTAGGTGTTTTCCTTATTTTAGCCGCAAGGTCCGGGATTCATTATATGGTTTCATTATAACGTTAGTTCATTATTACTCATTATATATAGGGTTTTTAGGCTGCATTCCTAATTTCTAGGACTATTCCATAGTAGTCCGCATATAGTAATTTTTAAGTTCATTATAATAGTGGGTTAAGTTTTAGGCCGGTTCCTATATGTTTTTACCGGAGTTATAGCCTTTCCACTTAATAAGGTACTCCATTATCCCTTAATACTATCTTAAGTCTATAATATTCTCCACTTTATATTCCTTATTATATTTATTAAGTATTTTAATCTATATTTTAAGTTCTACATTCTTAAGTGCTAGTTCCAAAAGTAAGATATAAAAGACTAGGTATTGTTTTATTCCCTTAGGTAGCGAGAGTTTATAGTTAGTATCTAAAAACTTTCTCAAAATTTTAAAGGGGCTAATTTTCTTATAATCAAGCTTTTCATTAGGTCGCTTAGTTTTAATATTTCAGCAAAAGAGGTAAACCTTATCTCCCTCCTTAAGAATTAGTCCTTTAATTCTTTTCTAATTTATATATCTCAATATTTATTTTTATATAAAGGAAAGTTCTACTTAGATATCCTTCTGGATTTATCTAATTCATATTGCTTTTTATTCCACTAATTCCACTAGGGTATTATCTAGTAGTAATTCATAATATGCCTAGGGTTTATATCCATAGAGTACAAAGAAAGGTAACTATTTAGTCATGCTAGTAGTTGTACTATTATAGGCAAACTATACTAATAGTAGTAGTTCAACCCAATTATCCTATAATTAGTTAATATAGTATCAGAGGTATTATTCTATAATCTAGTTAATTCATTCCATTTATTTATTTATTTATAGATATACTATTATTAAGAGCTTATGCCTTACTCCAAGTTGCTTCATTAGTAACTTCCAAAAGTTTAATATAAAGAGCTTATCTCTATCTAAGATAATCTCATATAGCATTCTGTAGTTGCTCACAACAATTCATAAAAATATATATACAAGTTCTTCTATAGTGCTAGCTTCCTTATATAGTATAAAGTATGCATATGTACTTAGTCTACAAACCACTACCAGAATACTATTATATAGTACTCTAGTTAAGGGTTCTCATAAGAGAGGTAGCTTAACAATAAAGTCTAGGCTAATGAATAACCATACGGCCGTAAGTATTAATAGGTGTTTCAGTAATCCATATAGTTTGTATTTAGAGGCCTTATTTTTGTTGCATGAGTCGCATTTGCTAATAGTATCTTAAACCTTCTCCTTAAGGTTAGGGATCTGGTAATTCCGCTAAATCCTTTTAATTATTACTGTAACACCTTGGTAGCTATATGCCGGTGCCTCATATATTTCTATAATTAACTTATCTTATTCCTTTAAATCAGTAGGGGTTTTTCTAGTTTAAAAGTTAACTCTAATCATAGCATCAAGTTCGCAGTTGAGAATAAGGCTTCTATCTCCTTGGGTTTTAAATACTATCCATTCCATAGGTAAGTTCTTATTTTAATGATCGGGCCTTCAACTTAGCGCATCCACTCTCGCATTCTTAACTCCATCCACATGGATAACCTTAATGTTAAATTATAATAAGAACTCTATATATCTGACTTATTATTTATTAAGAGTCTTGGTTATCATAAAAGTTATGAGATTCTTATAGTCTGTATAGAGTTTAATCTGCTTTTTAGCTCCTATAAGGTAGTATTGCCATTCCTAGAATGCATATACTATAGCTATAAATTCCTTATCTAGTATAATATAGCAGGTTTCTAGTTTATTAAACTTCTTGCTAAAGTTTGTAATAATGTATATCCTTCCTTAGTTATCTTTTTAAGTAAGTTTTCTACCTATAGCATCATCTAAGGCATCTATATGGATTATGAATTCCTTCTCTAGGTCTGCTTCCTTAAGTATGGGGTCTTTTGTAACTTTATCTTTAAGTATCTAAAAAGCTTATTATTCAGCCTCTATCTATCTAAAGGCACGATCCTTCTTAGTAAGGTCTATTAATAGTTTCGCAATATCACTATACCATATAATGAATTATTAATAGAAGTTAGTATATCTAAGGAATGCTCTAATATCCTTAATATTTATAGGGGTTAGCTATTCCTTAATTGCTTTAACTTTTCTTTCTTGTATCTTAATTTTTCCTAGTTTAATTATGTATCTAAGGTAGTTAACTTTTTATATATACTAGTTGCATTTTTCTAGTTCTACTAGGAGATTAGCATTCTGAAGTTTTTAGAGAACCTTTTTAATATATCCCTTATAATTATTAAGGTTTTCTAAGAAGATAAGAATATTATCTAAGTAAGCAATAATAAAGACATTTAAGTATTTGCTTAGAACTTAGTTAATTATTTCCTAAAATAATATAGCGGCATTAGTTAATCCAAAAGGTGTAACCATTATCTTATAATACTCATAGTATATCCTAAATACTATTTTCCATTCTTCTCCTTCTTTTATTTAGATAAGGTTATATCCATGCTTTAAGTTAAGTGCTATAAATCATTTTGCTCCTCTAAGTTGATCCCATAGTTTCTTAATGAGCGGGAGAGGGTATTAATTCTTAATTATAATATTATTTAATTATTAATAGTTAATATTATTTAATTATTAATAGTTAATATAAAGTCATAGCTTACCATTCTTCTTTAGTATAAAGAGGATTAGGTATCCTGTTAATAATTATAATAGCTTAATGAATCCCTTCTAAAGGTTTTTATTAAGGTATTCCCTAAGTGCTTTAAGTTATTCTTTATTAAGTCCATAAATGGGCTTAAATTAGGGTGTTATTCCGGGTTTCAATAGTATTTCATAGTCTTATTGTATATATTATAATAATATAATATTGAGTTATTCCTGGAACACTTTCTTAAATTTATAATCATCTTCTGGTATTTATATTAGTCTATTAGTTTTATCTTCTTTTTTTTCTTCCTTTAGGTAAAGGAGATATCATTATATTTCTTATATTATATACTAACTGGTTGTATTGGAGTAGCAATCTTCTCATTGGCTTTAGTCCTTCCGTAAGGCGCTTAAGTAGCCTAATCCTTCTCTGCTTTCCTGGAGTCAGGCCTTCTGTCCGCTCTTAGAGGTATCCATAGGTCCATTTAAGTGCATCACCTATTTGCTATCCTTAGTAATATAACTCCTTCCCTTGCTATTAATTGCAACCTTCTTTTAGGGAACGGCATTATCCTAAAAGATCTAGCTAGTAATCTAATTAATTTAGGGGTTATTCTTTCTTAACTAAGGTATTCCTAAGATTAACTAATGATTTACTATCTTAGTGATATTAAATAATAGTAATTCCGTGTGGTTATAAATCTGAATTAGGAGAGGATTAGTCTCTATATTAATAATTTCATTACCATAAGATACCTTAGTTTCATTCACTATATTAAGTCTATAGGGTTCCCTTTTCTTATACTATAGTAGGTAGTATTTGTTTACTACCTTTAGGGATATAAAATTCCCTTGTGCTCCACTATTGATGAGTGCTGAGTATGTATAGACTCCTAGCTTGACCTAAATCATCAGGTGGCTATAGTCGCTTGTTGTTACGCACAAGTACCTTGTGATATAGTTGGTCGCTGCCTAAGGTTTTATAAACAGCCCTCCTAGTTTTTTAACTGCTTATCCGCTGCTAGGACCTTCTTAATGCTCTTAAGGTTTTACTTTATGATATCTTGTAATTCTTATAGGTTATTAATTAGCTGTTGCATGCTGTAATCCTATTCCCTTATTATTAGAGTTTTAAATAGCAGCCCCTGTTATCTCAGTAGATGCTAATCTTAAGCCTTATTGAGCATGTACACCTTGCAGATTAGTTCATCATAATTTGCCCATCCGCCAGGGTTTTATAGGCATTCCAAGGATATGCAGGAGTCCAGCCTCATTAGGGTATATCCCATCTTATTATGTTTTTAGTATAGGTACTAGTTCTTAAAATCATTACGCTTATATATATATCTAATATCCTTATCTAGATATTATTAGGGAAATTAGTTATACTTGGTTTTCTCCCTTATATATTCCTTGCATCCATTATAGATATATAATACCTAGGAGATATTCTAATACTTGTTATGCATTAGGCACATGCATCCCGCATCTTCTAGCCTTCTATATTCCTAAGTAGGTTATCCTATAGTTTCTTTAAAAGGTTTCCCTACAATCATAACCGCTATTATATTAGTTCTTAAAGCTAGAAGGAGCGCTTATCCTAAGTAGTCTTGCGGTTCCTTCTACTAAGTTTATGGCGCAAGTATAGCCTAAGGGGCAGGTTTTCCTTCCATCCTAGGGTCAATCTGCAAGAGTTCCTCCCTATTTCCTACCGCTAGAGTTCTTCCCTGCTTTCCTAAAGCATTCTTAGGAAACCATCTAGTGGCTTCCTTATCACTATGGTAAGTAGCACAGCTATCATCAAAGCAAGCTATCCAACTAAGCAATATATGTGCCTTTCTAGGCTTCTAGGGATTCTTCATTAATAGGATAGGCTGCTATTATGCCTTATCTTTCTAATGTTTCTTATACTGAAAACGGGCCCAAGAGGGAGAGCGAGAGGACAAAACCTCCACACACACAAAAAGGCACACATTCTGCCAGAGCCCTGATCAAGCAACCACCCCAAGAGGAGCGTGGAAGGCAAGAAGAGGAGCCCCTGACGCGATAGGAGAGTTATAAGGGGAATAGAGGGTGCCAAAAAGGAGAGGCAGAAAAAGAGGGCACAAGAAATAGTTTNTCCGGCATTTGCAAATTTGCACCAGAGCCTACCGCAGCGTGCCCAGGGGTGAGACGACGTCGGAGGGTATATAAGGAGGGCTTACAGAAGACCAACTTAATTCAATACAAAGTTGTCCAGACCATTGTCAATTGTCCGAATTCGCCTCAGAGCACCATACTGCGACCCTGCCGAAACACACACACGCTGAACTGAATGCTATTTTATAGCACAAATTCATCAGATTACTATAATAAGTAGTATAGCTGTTATTAAAGCAAGCTATCCAACTAAGCAATATATATATCATCCTAGGCTTCTAGGGATTCTTTATTAGTAGGACAGGTTGCTATTAAACCTTATCCTTCTGATATTTCTTATATTAGAACTTAATATATTATAAGAAGTATAGACCATTATAAAGGTCTTCTTTATTAAGGTTATAGAAGTTATATCCCTTATCTAGGTCCTAATCTAGATATACCTAATATTCGTTATATATATTTATTCTATAAATGCAGTATTTATTTATAAGTTCCCATTATAGTTTAAACCTAGGTAGTCCTCATGCCTTGCATATAGCTACATTAGCCTAACGGGTAGCTTCATTAGCTTATTAAGTTCCTTTAGGTACTAACCCCCAGTCCCTATTTTTCTTTAGAGCCCTGCATTCTGAAGTAAAGTATCCTATCTTATTTCAGTTATAGCACTTAATACTTTTCTTATCCTTATATTAGGTAGTATCTAACTCTATAGGGCCTATATACTATCCCTACTAAGTGCTCGGTTTCTAGTACTTCTTTCTTATATTTGGTTTATACTTATAGAATAGGGGTTATTTAGAAGTTCATTCTTTCTTTTCCACGCATTATTTATAAAGTTTATTATTAATCTATATAGCTATTTCTATATCTTATAGGAAATCTTTAAGTTAGTCCATAATCTTACTAAGTTTATCCTTTACTTTATCTTTTAATCTATAATAAAATATGAATTTCTTTATATTATCAGTATAATTAATTTTAGTATAGATTTATTGGAATTCCATAACATAATTAATTACTAAGCTATACTATTTATAATTCGCTAGGTCTCTTTCTGCCTATTATTTCTCATTTAGATCCTAAAATAGGGACATAAGGACGGTCTTATAGCCTTTATAGTTACTAAAAATCTGCTATATTTCGAGCTTACAGGCTTCAAATAATTCTATATTAATAAAGTTAGTTAAGTAGGGCTTAAATTAAGCTAAGACTCTTCTTTTAAAGAAAGAAGATATATATATAACCCTTTTCCCGCTGGGCTATATATCCAACCTATAGAAGCGCTAGTAGGCCCTAACCTACATTAAGTATACCTAAAGTTATTTAGTAATTCTATTATATAGGGCTGGAGTGTTAAGTTTAATATATTCCTTAGTTTAAATTAGGGTATTAATAATATTAGCTCCTACCTAGAGGGTAGTAACTTCCTTCCGGAGTTATTCTAATTCCTTATTCTAATAGGCTTATCCATTAATAAGAGTATAAAGTCAGGCTACTTTATTAGCTAATTCTTATATATAAGTTTTAACCAATAGTTAATTAGTAATATTACTAAGCTTATATAAGAGATTATAAGTAAGAGTAGTTATCTCGGAGTTAGATATTATAAAGGGTTCCACATATAATATTGCTTAAAGTCTACATGGAAATATATAAATAAGAGTTATTAAAATGTAATAATTAAAGGGTTTCCAAGTCCGTTAAACCTAAAAGATTAAGAGTTTATATTTAGAATATATTACTAGGCAGTTCTTAAGTAATATTATTAACTAATAATAATTACTAGCTATAAGGCTATCTAATACTGGGATTAAATACTTAGATTGATGACTAAAGAGTCTATTCTATAAAAGTTATCTACTATAGTAATAATCATATCCTTATATATTCCAACTCTTTAATGGCTTAATAGGATTAATGGTGATTCTGTTAATTAGGTGTTGCTCAATAGAGTTAATACAGATCCTATTAATTCTGGTAGGCCCCTAACCCTAACCCTAATAGGGTGGCGTTACTGATTGGATCAGGTGTTTGGCTGGCTTGGGGATTACCCCGCCAAGGCCAAGGGTGCTTTTTACAGTAGTCAGCCGCCAACACCGAGTGGTCCATAACAAAAGGGTAGTCTAAGGAATATATTAGATCTTAGAGGCCTGCCTAATTAGCATGCTATCCTTAATTGCTATAATAGTATTATTAAGTTTGTCTTTAGAATATTGCTTTATAATGGTCTAATTGAGTTATATATAAAGTTTAGTAATTAGAAAAAAATCCCTTATTAAGATATTTAAGTTTTTCTGTGGGGTGGGTATAGATGCGTTCATATGTGTACGCGAATGTGGGGGTGTTGGAATGGGGGGGGGCCGAAATGGGGGTCCATGATGTTAAGATAGAGGACGCAATTTGTCACACAAACATCCAAAAAATTGCAGTTTTCCATTATTTGTCGCGACCAATTCCGGACTCAACGATTGGAAACAGACAATCTGGGGAAGTTTATTTGGGCATTCAAGTTGCAATGAAGCTGATTTGGCTGTGTCAACCACTCCCATCTTATCCTGACTAACATTATTGATATCTCTGTCCAGCGGCGCGGCGCTGGGGGTATTCTTCGCGAGTGTATCCCCAAGGCCAGACCAATGGTTGGGCCAACTCGAGCACGTCACTCAGATATCACGGCTGACTCCAAGATATCAACAACTGTGATCCCATTTCCTTTGCCTAACTAGGCACATGGCCTCAAAATTCAAGATCAGTGATGCACCGAAGCTACTGGTAGTGGACTAGCCCTCCCCCCCCTTTTCTTGTGCTTTCTTTTTCTTTAGATATCTTTTTCGTAGTTCTCGGGACCGCTGGCCTTGGAGTCTCAAAAGGCAACGACATGATAATTAGCCGCAATCTTGTCAACAGCCCCAATACCCGCGGGCGGCTAAAGTCTGATGTACACAGTTAGTCTCAACGCCACGGCCTGGCCTCAGACGCCGTCTTTTTCGTGACCTTGACTCACCAAGACCCGTCCATCCCTGTAAATCTTGGGGTTCAGCCATCAGGAGCCTCAGGGTCTCATGTACCCGACGGCGGCGACATCTCGCCTGCGACTGCCTGCATGTGGTGAGCGGCATATGTCATGGCAGTCTGCAACCTCAGCTTCCAAGCTTTCGCGGCCAGTGCACGAGAAAACTCGTCAGAGCTCCTAAGATAGGCTCGTCAGCAGCGATTACTCGGCCGCCAGATCTGGCAGGGCGCTCGCCTCTTCGGCAGGACGGCCAAGAGAAGCCAATCCTGCCAGGCAACGTTAACATATGAACTGCTCTGCTCTCCTATTCTTCTCAGACAGAATGCAGACAAGTGACAACTCACCGTATGGAGTGGCATGCAGCATATCTTGCGCGCGCCCAACGTGGGTCAATGGTCTCAGCCACAAGAGCTCGACAGTCTGTGTCTAGCGAGTCAGTACTTCTGTTAGACCTAGGGTCAAGGTGATCCGGTAAGCCCCGTAACCTTAATTTGACCTCATGCCAACAGCCTTTCCAACTCGATGGGTTCTAACGGGTTTGTCTTCGGCATCTTGGTGCTCTCCGAGGTCTTCCAGACCTTGAAGGAACGGTAGATTGACCGTGGCAGGAGCTGCAACGGATGGCCATGACCATCACGCTCGAAGACTTGAGTGGTCGCCCCAGCCACGAAGCCTGACAGAGGGCCTTTGCTCACGCGCGGAGCAAATCACGCGGCTCGCCGTCTCGTCAAGGGCGCCCTGTGCCGCCATCATCAAGTGATATTGCTCATTAACTACTTACTCTAAAGCTCTTGTCGTCCAGCCGGATCGATTGCTCCTGTATACTTCCTGTTGCAACAAGGCTCCAAACATTTTGTGGGAGAAAACACCTTGAGCGGCGGATGTTTCCAAATACATCTGTCACCCTTTGTTTGCCATTACGGTGGCCGCTGGCTACTGAGGGTAGTCCCAATCCCTTCTCCCCTACATCGCACAACCCCAACAAATCTTCCATGCGATATCATGTGCCGTGGTGGTGCTTCATATCAGCGAATGCTACCCACCGAGTGGTAGTGGTAGCGAGTCAGGGTGGAGAAGTCGTGTGCAACCGCTAGTGCTGAAAGTCGGTCACAATGTCACATTGGTGTAGAGTCGTTATCTTGCGTATTTGTTGCTCATTATCTGACCGCCCTGTAGTCATGACCCCTGATTCTGCAGCCCGCAGGGTACAATGCTGTTCGTACGACGCTCATTTCCACTTTTTCCCGGCCGATGACGAGAACCAGTTCGCCCGGGGAGGAGGCAGGGGTGGATGCACGGTTACCTTCTCCGCTTCTAATGTTGAGTCGTTGTCTTCGCCCCAGACCTCGTATGAGAATCTCGCGTATGTGCTGTCGGCAAAAAGGTGTGACTGAAATGTCGCACCTTCGGGACGCTGGCCGATATCTACCACAGCTCGGGCCCATGTACGGCCGGCCACTACAGCACGGCATGCAACGATCAACACAGCGTGTCTCTGGATCGGTACAGCATGGCATACTGAAAAGAATCTCGACGTGCATGGCCCCGTCATTGTCGGCTTGGCGCGGGAATAGCATCATACCTTGCGAATTGTACGACCACCTCGTCGGCCACTCAGAGGTGCCAGTTAGGGATGCCAAGTCAGCCTAAGCAGGCAAAGCTTTCTGCACCTGCGACTTTGGGATGCACCTTCAAGCCACAAGGCACACACGGTCAATATACAAGGGGACCCTCAACGTCCCATCGCCAAGACGAGACTGCATCCCTCACGCCTGCTGGTCCGGCCAACCACTGTGCCTCATTGGACTTCAGGCCATTGACTGGCGAGAACAACACAGCGGTTCCCACCACCACGGGCAGGTTATCAGAAGCAGTCAGCAAGTTTGACGCGAGCAAATTATGCAGCCCAATGCCGCCTTCAACGGCGCACCACGAAGCCGCGATAAGCCATGTCGACATCCGGATGGCCAGTCTCGTGAGCTCTTGGCTGCAGCTGAAGCGGGAGAGGGGGTTTGCTTCTGTGAGGCGGGCGAGGCGGCACGTTGCCGGTGAGGAACTGCATGACTAGTTATCTCGAGTCGAGATATAAAGAGAGGCAATGGACGCCGTTGCTCATGGTGAGACTACGACAAGAGCTCTTCAGCAGCATCTGAGCACGCCGCATTCTCAACTGTCCTCTGCTATATCATCATGTTCGGCTTGAACCACCTCGCTCTTGCTCTGAGCACATTCTCACTCGCCTGGGCCCACCCGGTCCAGCACAAACGGGATGTCATCCCAGGCAAATACATCGTCACCCTCAAGCCAGAGGCCGACGCTGGCAGTCATATCTCATGGGTGAATGGCATCCAAGCACGCAGCGTCCGCCGCCAAGACGGTGACACCGGCGTCACGAAGTCTTATTCCTTCAAGAGCTTCAGTGGCTATGCCGGCGCCTTCGATGATGCCACCATTGAGGAGATCCGCAACAGTGCCGAGGTCTGTCGTGCTGTCCCCTTGCACATCGCCTACCCTGACCCCCCCTGCCGCTGGTACTTGAGTTAACGTTAACAACTGCGCAGGTCGCCGCCGTGGAGGAGGACGCCGTCTGGGAGCTCTACGAGCTGACTACGCAGGCCGGTGCGCCCTGGGGCCTGGGCTCAATCTCCCACAAGGCGGCGGGCTCGACTGACTACATCTACGACACCCAAGGAGGCGTCGACACCTACGCCTACATCATTGACACGGGCTTGCTGACGACCCACGTCGAGTTCGAGGGGCGCGCGTCACTTGGATACAACGCCTACCCGAACTCCAACTTTGTTGACCTGATTGGGCACGGCACTCATGTTGCCGGCACTATTGGCTCTCGTGCGTACGGTGTTGCGAAGAAGGCCAGTCTGATCTCTGTCAGGGTGTTCGACACGGGCAGCGTAAGTCCTTCTCGTATCCTTTGGGCAGTAGAGGAGTAGCACGGGATGGTTAGCTAACAATCCGGTCCAGTCCTCGACCTCGATCGTATTGGATGGCTACAACTGGGCAATCAACAACATCACTGCCGAAGGTCGCGAGGCCACCTCCGTCGTCAGCCTCAGCTTGGGTAAGCACATGCAATTACCGCTCACCGACCTACATTCCTGCCCCTTTTGTATCTAGTTATACCATCATCACCAGCTTAAACTCATTTACTAACCACCCGATATCCAGGCGGTGGGTTCTCCTCCGCCTTCAACGCCGCCGTAGCAGCCGCCTACGAAGCAGGCATCATAAGCGTCGTGGCAGCGGGCAACAACGGCGTCGACGCAAAGAACACCTCGCCCGCAAGCGCCCCCGAGGCCATCACCGTGGGAGCAATCAACATCAACAACACCAAGCCGTCGTGGAGCAACTTCGGCAGCGTCGTCGACATCTTTGCCCCCGGCGTCGACACTCTCTCGGCGTGGATCGGCTCCGACACCGCGACCAACGTCATCTCCGGCACGAGCATGGCCACCCCGCACGTGTCGGGCCTGGTGCTGTACCTCAAGAGCGTGCTCGGCGGGCTGGGGGCACCGTCTGATGTCTCTGCGAAGCTTATCGAGCTTTCCACGGAGGGCGTGCTCACGGGGCTGGGTACTGGGAGCCCGAACCTGCTAGCCTACAACGGCAACGGGGCCTGATTCCTTTCGTGGGTGGAGCTTTGGCACACTGTTGTTTTGAGGTAGCGTTGCCACATCAACTGCTCGACCCCCACTGGCATAAAGATAGTGACACACTCGTCGGGGTTATGAATACATTTAGGCCCTCGTACTTAGGTAGCTAGCTTTACTTTGGCCGTTTCCGTCACGACTTTACCTGCCATTTATATTATTAATTCAATTGATGTGTTGGATGGCGGACGAGGCTGAGGATGATGCTTCACGTCAGCTCACCCACCAATACTCAAGTATCAAAATCAACGAGATGCCTTTGAGCCTGCCCCTTAGCCAACCCTGACCTAATCTTGCGCAAGATCTCATACCAACCCCTAACCCTCATTGCCTTCACACAGTGAGTGATGCTATCGTCAACAGTTGGGGAAAGGGGTCTATTCATTTTGGGAATGTCAAACAACTGCTACCTATGTAGCCTTGGGCACATGGCTTACCGCACCTCCACCACTAATTCACAACACAACTCTCTAATGAGTTCGTGCCATAGCCCCAACCTGACGCGACCGGCAACCATCATGTCGTAACGCGTCCGAATTCATTTTTGAGACAATGGTTTTTACAAACGACTTGAGTGAAGCATCATCATTGACTCAAGAGTTCAACACGGTCTAGGCCCAGATGCCAACTTGAGTGGCAAGGCCGGCATTTTAAAAACTTCTCGACCGGGGCAGACGGCGAAGCAATGAATTAAACAGCTGAGAATAGAAGGATCCCCTTTGCAGGCGCTGGAGCGACTCTATTGCTGTCTTCTGAAGACTTCTATCGGATGTCAACCATGTTTATCTATTATTTTATAGCTACTTCTTTTGTTTGTTTGGATCGCCAGTCCCCTCTACGCAGGGAACCACTTCTGGATCTACTAGTGCGTGTTTCTTGCTATGAAAGTATAGTGCAAGTGCATCTTTGCTCTCAAGTGCTCCTAAATACGCCCATGGCCTTGCCATAGGTAGATAATTCGTTATTTGAATACACGCGGAGTGTGGTAAGATAGTATCGACTGCTTCCACAGCGCAGAAGGCTCATTCTGGCCTTGGTCACCCCGCCAGCGCGCATTCAGTGTTGACGGGTTCTACTTCGCGCTGTGCTGAGCCATAAAAAAACAGAGGGCCATTTCACTTCTGAAGCTGCCCCTCTATTTTATTACCATCTGCCTACCTAGGTAGCTTGTTGGGAACCCTAGATCGGTAACCCTCCCCTCGGTGCCCTCGTTGAGCTAGCCCGATTTGTCAGTTGTGATAGCTTCATTTTCCGGACCCACTGGGACTTGTCAACAATAAGGGCCCAACAATACCCCCGCTTTTTTGCTTCACAACTTCGATTTCACTTCTAACCACTACGTGGAGACCTACCCCTACCTAATTGGGAAATTCACTGACCTCAGTGGCAACTCACACAGCTCAGGGTCAGCAGTATAAATACCCCGCCCCTCCCCCAGTTGACTTGACCTTCCTTTGTTCATCATCCAACCTCGCGAGCCAATTCCAGCAACTCGTGCAGTATTTCATCCTTCATCAAGTCTTCCATCCGCACTTGACATCCACATCGCCCAAACCTCTTCTCGCCTTGACTTTCCTTCTAGTGTCGCTATCACCTCCTCTTGACCTCTCGTTCAAGGTCTTCCACGATCACTTGAGACGCGTCGCCATACCGTCTCTACTCACTCTGTCGCCGTTGCATCGACTGATCAGTAAGTATTGCGCCCAGCCTTCCTCATATCCCCCATTGTGCGGCCCAGGCCGCGACGACGAGCAGTTCCTCATTCTCGCCAACCTCTCCCTTCATCTACTACTACTACCCAAACGCGTGCGCACATCGCACCAAAAAGCCTGCGTCAACATACTCCCCATCGGGCGCCCTGCCAGACGCGTATTCCTCAAAAGAAACGCGTCAGAGGGTCTCTCTTACTATTCAGCTCGCAAACATTTTCCAGTGCCCCGCCACTGTCTCCTAGAAACTAGCTCATATGCACCTTACTTCCCACTACCCAACCTGCGTAGCCTTCTCATCGAGACTCTTGTAACCCATACGCAGAAGTCTGCAGCAAACTGACGACTATCAAGCACATAGCATCTTCTACCCCTGTCAATACTAATCTTATGTTTCAGGCAAGTCAATATCACCACCATCAACATCATGGATGCCCGCAACGATCCCCAGGGTGCATTCGCCTCTGCTACTAGACAGAAGAACTCGAATATCCTGTACGCTGCTGCGCACGCCAAGGACAACAACACTACCGCCATGAATCAGACCAACATCTGCGGCACGCAGCAAATCCATCAGAGCCTTCAAAACTTTTATCATCCTCTCGTTAGCCAACCGCAAGTAGTCGACACCAATGTCAATCTCCCACCCACACGGCCGTTCAGAAACAACAATCTCAGCACGACCTTGCCCTCCATCGAAGGCGGGCTGGGGCTTGACCAGCAGCACCGAGCCCAACCACCTCGTCCTGCCTTTGCTCACTTTCGACACACCAATGGCTGCTCTTCGGAGCGGTACCATTCCTGCAACCATAACTCCTTGGGCGCCATCACTCAGCCCCTCAACATGACCCGACAGAATCCTGGCTACTCCAACGTTACCAACAACTGGCACAACGTCCAGATTATCCAGAACCAGCCAGGCTATTTCGGTTCCGCAGTCAACCAATTCTCTGCCACGAATTCGGCTGACTACTTTCCTTCGTTATCTTCCCGGGCTTGTCAACCTTGCGCTGGTATTCCTCAAGCTGGCAGGCCTATCAATCGCGGCACGCTGTTCCACAGCGGCACCCTCACTCAGGCCAGCAGGCCTGTCCAGAGCGTGATCCCTATTCAGGTCAACACGCCTTTCCAGATCAACATGACCACTCGAGTCAGCACACCTATTCAAGGCTCTCTGCCTTCTGCAGCGACCACACTCCGACATGCCACGGTCTCCTGTCAGTCTGGCTCTCCTTACGCGAATTTGCCTTCTAGCTCTAGGGCCCCTCCTCCCTATATCGACCTCACCCAGGATGACGATTCTCCAGCTGTTTCTGGGGAATTAGACCAGTCATTTCGTGAGGATCATGAGTTCCAGATCCATGTGAAACAGCTTGTCGAGGAACGCGCAACAACTTTCAAGGGCCACATCCGCAACCAGAACGACCTCGCTCGCTACGAGCAAGCTGTTAGGACATTGAGAGTGACAGGAGACATCCACGCGAACAAGTGCGCAGATTACCCCAGTGAGGAAGCCAGCGAACTGAAGGTCGTGGAGCGTATCTTCCATGCTTTTCTCAATGTCGATGGCCAGCAGGACCCCGCGTCTGAGACTGGCGACTTTGCCAGCTGCTTGGCGGTGAAGACCGTTCAGGGGCTCTCGACCATCGACGTCGAGCTGCTGGCGCATAAGCTCATGGTTAGTACCACTGCAGCCCCATCAAGTACGTAAAGAACACAGTGCTAATTTTTAACACAGAGAGAAATGCGAAAGATTCAATCTGGACAGCGCGTACTTCCGCCGAATGCGCGAATTGTTCAGGAAGAAACCTTCATGACCAAAGTCGGCAAGGTAGTGGCAGCCTTGAACGTAAGTGGTGACCTCTCGGTACTAGAACTCTGAAATGCACAAATACTCACACTGCATCCAGGTAAACAAGTTTCTGTGCCGAAGTGCGACCACGAACGAATATTTTATATCTCGCATTGCGGCTGACCCTTGCGGCGAGCGCCGCCGGAAGGTCACCAACGTTCAGAACAACGTGTGCAAGGCCAAGGCTCTTGCAGCCGCGAACGTGAAGAAAGGTACAGCACGGAAGTCAAAGGGCAAGCGAGCAGCTACAGCGGAGCCCGAGGCGGAAGGAGAGCTGGAGGCGAGTTCGGCCGAGGTCCCTGACACCGTCAGTGCTTCTCAAGCAGCGGCTTAGGATGCTACTGTTGAGAAGACCAACGATGGACGGGAGACTGCCAACATCTCGCAGGCTCGCTCAGCCAAGCGACAGCGCATTACGAAGGAAATCTCTCAGGCGGGACCATCGCAGGTGCAGCGCCAGGCTGCTAACGTTGCCCCTCAGAACCATCTCCAGCCTGTCCCCAATCTTCAGGCAAGCTCTCTCAGCGGACAAGCTGGCGCCGAAGTCGCGAACCTAAACCAAGCTCACATCGCTCAAGCGAAGCTAGCGAGCAACTTCAACCACCCTGCACAAGTTCCTCTCCACCAGACAGACTCAGCACAAAGCTTGAGCCCTACCATTGGCGGAGCTCAAGGTCAGCTCAGTCAGACTCAACAGGTGAGCAGCTTCACATACTTCGCCGGCGAAATTCAGGGTGCTGTCGGCCAGCCCGTTCCTGCAAACACCCATTCGATGAGAAACACCACTGGTGGCCTCACACCGTCGAACCACGCGGACGGTTCCGTCAGCCAGAGCGTGTCCCCAACCCAGCCTGGCCCCTCCAATAGGCCGACAGAGGCGGAACTGTCCAAGATGCAGTACAACCTCTTGTTTGGGCCTGTGCTCAGTCAGCCCATCAGACCCAGTCAGACATATACGGCTCACAACCATCAACACTGCAGGAATGCGGACGTCACTACTGTGACCGACCCGAGGCTTGAGCACGGCTCCTCAATGGACTCCACCCATCAGTCCTCAGGACCGTCTAATCCAGAGCAAGCGGCAGTTCCGGCGCAGCCTGATCACGAGCCCGAGCAGTCCATGCAGAATGGGGAAGCAGCGGACAATGAGGATCTATTTGGCGACCTTGATCACGACCAGGACCTCTGCGCCCTCTTGGCCCCCGTTGCTGAGTTCAATGCCCAGAACTAGCCAGCAGCCACGCCGAGGAAATGGGAGAGGTACTGATAATGTGGGTTGCCTGGGAGGAGGGGACACACAAATCAACAACAGAACAGAATCCAAAACAGTCTTGGGTGGATGGATTAGTCGGCAAGTCAGGAAAATTCCCAGACCCAGGAGACTGTTGGACGAGATGACGCGCTACCAGCTGGAGTAAGTAAGAGCAGGACGAAGAAGGTAGTGATGGAATTGATTGGATAAGCATCATTATATTAGACTTTGCGACCATCGTCCTTCAAGTGAGACGGTCCGGGGAAATGGAACAAGGTTGACCCATTTCGTAGCCCTCTACTGAAATCTGTCGTGAACTTGAAGTTGTCCCTGCCCATATACCAGTGGCTGCGAGATGAAACATAGGCAGTAGGTACGTATTTGGAGACGGGAAGACATGCACGTAGAATATGCAATGCAGAAGACGCACGGCATCTGAGACTGAGAAAAAGCAAACAGCAAGAAAGGGCAAGAGGACTGCGACTGAGGCCGACTAGTACTAAGGTTTTCGATCCAGTGAGAGAATCCGAGGCAGTTGCCTAGAATGTCAACGCCAGCGATGCCCACAGTGATCGAAACCCAGACGGCTCGGCTCAGCGCCACCCTACTCAAGTCTATGAGCCCAAGAGTTTAGTTCAGGCTCCCGTACAGCGAATCCAGCCCACCGCGGCGGAAGTCAATCATAACAGCACTCTCATATTTTATTTGGATCGAGACGTCGGAGATAGACACCAGAATACCTCCCGCAACAGTGGTGACAGCCGTTCGCTCGGCCATGTATCCGATACATCGAGGCAGCTCTTCCAGCGAACGACTCTGTTAGCAACCTGCATCAGTATTTCGTCGCCCAGAACCAGATTGATTATTTTATGCAGTATTTAGATCCCGCGCCGTCCAACGACGAAGCTTTCACCGCGGCCTCGGATCTGCCAAAAGAATTCAACCCTGACATCTAGTTAGGTAAATTTTGAGTTCGGGTCAGTTTGCCGGAGCAGCAGCTAAATTTGCGTCATTTGAGTGACCATTTTGAGGATTTCAGTGGACTGCAATCAATGAATTCGGATGGGAGTGTAACAGAGGTGGGAACGGGAGAGGGCTGGATTACAGAAGCAGAAGACAGAAGACACAAACCTTGAGCGCCTGCGATGATCATGGACTTTTGCATAGATATTCCCATACGAGATTCGGGATATACTGAGGCCTGTATCCACGGATATCGACTCTACTTAAGAGACTCAATTTAGTGCAAGAGTCACCCACAAACCTGCAGACCCAAAATGTTTAGTTTCTGTATGACTGCTTGTAAGCCATAATATTTTGGAGATCGGAAATTCGCACAGCAAAAAACGGAAGGTACACAGGTACGCTTCTGACCCCTGCGCTACAGCCAATCAGAGCGCCCCATTCAACTACACTTGACCACCCACACCACCCACACTAGTGCTTTTTATCTCCCAGACCTACAGACCTGCCATTCCTCCTTCAGCCACCAAACAACACTCCCTCGCCAACCACCCACCACTTGCGATATCAACTAGATCTTCTTACAATTAATCGTTTCACCATTGAAAATACTTTTTCATCTGTCAGAATTGAATTTGCTGGTATTGCGGCGATAGCGCAGGTCCCTAACTATACCTACCTTGAGGCATAATAGCAGACGGATTGTTACAACTGGAACACCCAAATCACTACCACAAACGGCTGCTAACTAGCACTTTCTAGCCCTCCTCCCTTCCTGTAATTCTTCCATAATGGATATAACACCTACTCCGACCTTAAGGCCGAATTAGATGTTGCTACGAAGTCTGCAGGATTCATAATGTCAATCCAAAAGTTAGGGTTAGGCTGGGCACATTTGGGGTATTGCTGGGGTAGTCAACAACCCTTAACCGCTACAACAAACAATACTACAACAATAAAAGCAGGCTGTGGGTGGAAAGCATTAGCCCATATGTTAAAGGCAACAGTAGGCAAATGGAAGCTTATAATCCATAAGGGCATATATACCCACCACAGCCCTTAAGAAGTAGGGGAAGCCTAGCGTAACTGGGTGAAGCTAACAGACCTATAGCGCGAATTCCTTGCTTGTACCGCTAAGGATCCCTTGATAGTAAAGCCAAAGAAGCTTAAGCAAGCACTCCGATAGCAATATCCCAATGTCCTTATGGGACTAAATACAATAAAGGTCTGGCTAGCTACTTAGTGGAAGGAGTAGCAAGGGATCTATACTCTAATATAAGCCTCTCTGGACTTGCTTGAGAAGAAGGGATATTAATATTGCTTTATTACTAATAGCGAGAATAATGTTATGGGTATCTTCTGGTGTATAAACAATCAAATGGCGTGGATCTAAGAGAATCACTTTATGCACTCTCTCTCGCTCGACTGTATGTATGCAACAAATAATAAGAAGATGCTGTACTTCCAAGGCACTTGTATAACCCACATGAGGAAGAACTTGCCCCTATTCTAAGGTGTTATTAATAGCAAGAAGGAACCCAACTTCCGGTAGCTTCTTAAGCAAGTTTATAAGCTCCTCCACTATTGCCAAGCCGATGACCCAACGGTCTGCATAACTAACTACAATACTGCTCTAATCAATGCCCTAAGCCATGAATTCCCCCAAGCACATCACCAACTATATATCTTCCATATCAATACAAACATCACCCTAAATATCAAGAAGAAGTAGAAGAAGCTATAGGCAACAGGGGAAGAGGAGGATGAATTAGAGGATGAAGCTGGGGAGGTGGAAGATAAGGAATCGCTTAATGGTCCCGGGAGAAATAAGGCTACGATACCCGCAAGGGTCCCTAATCTAGAGGATATCCCCTATACTTGCCAGGCTTTATTCAACCTGCTAAAGATTATGGAGTTCTCAACTAATCATTAGACCTATAATACAGCTTGGTAGCGCCTTCAAGAGAAGTTTGAAAACTAAGCGGCAATCATTAACTATCTCCAGACCTAATATATCAACAAGAAAGAGAAGATTATCGCCAAATGGGCTGCGCACAAGACCTGCAAGATCCTCAACTTCAGCTTACATGCAACCTCCTCCACGGAAGCCACACACCAGAAGCTAAAGGTCTATCTTAGCTACGAGATGGGTAACATTCTGTACCTAATTAAGGCTGCCAACGAGATAATTCTCGATAGTTCTTATGCCCTATGCCTCAAGGAAGCCCGTTAGAAGATATACTTGCTAGAGAAGTTTAATGGGCAGAAGTGGTTGGGCAAGCTTCCGCTTTAAGTCACGTGGGCTGCCCTTAACCTGCTTGCAACAGAGAGAATTTCCGCCAAGCGTATACATTAGGGGAAGATCCCACAGGGCAACTGCTCACCAGTCACGTGCAATTACCCCATCTACACCCAATTTGGCTTGCCTTGTGCAAGCTGAATTGCAGAGAGATTAAAGGCTAAGTTGCCCCTAATAAAGGAGGATATCCATAAGTCTTATTAGCTAGATTGCAACCTCTCACTCGGAAACCCTCTCCTTCTAGTCCTCTCGCCCAAGAAGGTCACTACCACAAAGGGAAGACCTTATGACAAGAATACATTTGGCAAAAACAAAGAAGGGATCCTCACCAAGCATGAAAACGCCATAATGGGCAAGAAGACAACCTCAACAACCACCAGTCTGGGTAGTAGGGCAGGCAATAAGATGAGGGCAACTACGGCTTCCGTGCAATAAGTCAACTCAGCATTCAAGTGGAATAACGAGACCCTCCAATCCCTTAACCAAGAGGACTCCCGTAGCAAGAAGAACCAGCGAGAAGCAGTCCAACGGGACAAGCAATTAGAGGCAGGGCTCATAAAGCCAGCCACTCATCAGCTTCCGAAGCAACGATCTGCAGCCTCGTCAGCCAAGCCAGCAGCAACAACCGCAATACCCGAGCCAGCAGCTAAGAAGCGCCATGCGAGCGCTCGTGAGACGGTCAACCAGTTACCATGGGTAGATCTGACTATAGAGGACCTCATCGGCGATGAGAAGGAGACCCAGGAGGAGATTCAGGTGCTTGGATCGGTTAAGGAACGCCCCATCAGATGAGGAAAGAAGTAGCAAAACACCAGGGAAGAAGAAACAATGGGGGTAAGCAGAAGCGACAATAGTAGCATTCAGATATGGCAATAGATATATAGTTAATGATTGTGTATTGTTAATTTATATAGCGAATGGGTGGTATAATTTAACGTTAGCACACAGGGGGTGCACTCATACCTGTGTACCTTCCGTTTTTTGCTGTGCGAATTTCCGATCTCATATTTTGAGTCGACGAAATTATTATTCTAAATCTACGCTACGGTCGAGTAGTAGGAACATTGGCTGTATGCTGCTATCCGGTAGTTGTACATTATCCAAGCTAAATTTCGTAGCGCGGTTGCTAGTTTCCAAGTCAACGAGGCTAAGCAATTAATTGAAATTTATTGGTATTTAATTCCCAGGTCTTCACTTATTTCCTCCAACCCTCTTGGACATCATCTAAACTTTCTTCATTTATCCACTACTTTGATTGTAAAGCATTGGATCATTCGAACCCTTTTCTTATATCGGCACAATTCTTCGTTATCGCTCAAGTCGGCTTGCAGGATTCAGCAGATAATTAAGTTGCATTCGTCCGGATTACAACCTCAGTACCTTCTCACGCGATATTCACATAATGGATCACCGCTCCATCATAGCGTCAGGCTTATGTGTTTGTGTGCCCATGTGTGGGAATCAACGGCACCCCAATTGTGCATCTCGTCTGGCAAAACTCACTGCCCAGCTGGCAGACGTCTCGCTCGCCTCCGAATCCAAAATTGGGACAAAACAAGAAGAACACATGTCTGGACCGAAGGAAAAGCACAAGCGAGACTACTGGGGACCTATAATTAGGAGAAACGCAGGGCAACTATGTTACCTCCCCGTCCCACCAAAAGATTTCGCTCGCCGCGAGAAAAAAGCATTACGAGCTAAAAGCAGCAAGAAACGCCACCGTCTCCTAGTCAGCCTCGATGAGTTGCTGCAGGGACTAGTGCAGGAAAGGCTCCCCCCCAACAGCCCAAACCAATGCCTTCGATGGGTGCCGAGGCCGATGTCAGAACACCCGCCGGAACCGATGCCGGGCGTCCCAGCCGTCACGGTGACAGACCCGGACGGCGTGACCTGCTGGCTCAAGGACCCCAACTCATATGAAACCTGGGAGCAGACGGCCACCACCAGGAGGCGCGCCACGATGGAAAATTTGGAGCCCGATAACGAGGCTCACCTTGCCGAGTTTCAGGAGGCGTTTCGGAGGCGCCTTTACCACGAACCCAGAGGCATGCGGCCTGATGTGCTCTATTGTATCTGGTGCTGGCTGAACAGGAGCAAAATTGATAGCCAGAAGAATCGTCCCAAGGAGCGCGCGACAGCACCAAAGAAGAAAGATTGGTTTCGAAGCTTGGTGGGTCTGGATGGTCTAACACGGTTTGAAGGGGTGGGTTGCAAGAAATTGTCTTCAGTCGCTCATCTACTAGCGGCCTGGCTACATGCCATGTGGTGGGACGGAATTGACATAGGTTTCAAAAGTTGATGGAGGGTCGTAAAGTAGATAAATCGGATGTCACATTAATTCGGTAATAATGCTCAGATTTTCAAAGTTTCCACACGGCCGCTGAGGCCTTTCTTCTTGTGCTCTATCCAGCCAACCAAGTGTTCGATAACTTAAGGTCGTCGCTCCGGATTCCGCCACACTTTCTCACACAAACTCGCACTTTTCAATGGCCTATATCAAAACCTTATATATTGCGCCTAGGGCTAGGTTATTAGACTTTATCTGGATTTATTATATAGTATGTAAAAGTGAGTGTGTTTTGGTGAGAACACACTGCGTCTGGCGGTGGCGAAAACAGGGGGGGCGGGGCCGGAATCCATAGCGACGATGTTAATCTGTCCAGCCTTCTCCCTGTGAAGGCATAGTCGTTTAGTACCACAGTATTTATGGGAACAGATTGTCCTGAACTCACCAGCCCGAGGAGCTCTTGGCCCTTGAGGAACTCCTTTGCATTCTGCTCCCCCATCCACTCCGGCAATGTCCTGTCGATTCCCTCCTCGGTATCGAAGAATTTACCACCCGTGATGAAAACCGCCTTTCCGTTGAGTCCTTTATCAGCCGAGCACTGAAGTATTATCTTGCCGACGTCGGTGGGAGTATTCAGAGGCATCTTCTCTTTTACCCACTTCTCTTTCACACCCAGAAGCTGAGTATCTGTCGCCCAGGGACAAAGTGCGTTCACCCTGACACCGTATGTTTTAGGAGCCCATGGCCGGAGGGCTCGCATGAGACCAATGACGCCATGTTTTGCTGTCGAATAGGCGAATAACCCAGGTGCCTCGGTGATGCCAGCTATGGATGAGATGAGCACGATGGATTTGGAGAAGTCTGCGCCATGGCCTGAAGGGTTACTGGCATTCATGTACGCCAAAGCTATCCGGCAGAACGACAAGACACTGATCAAGTTTATGTCTATGTGGTCTTTGAGCGCCACAGGCTCCTGGAGCAGAGGTCAATTTCCTGCTTCTCTGGTCTGCCGAGGGTCCCTACTCACACGCCGGACACTCTCCAGATCCAAGTGCTCTGGTTCAAACCATCCGCCTTGCTCCTTTACAGCAGCACAGGATACGGCAACGTCCACATGGCCGTGGTCCTTGAACGGGGCATCGAAGAGGGCTAGCTGCGAGTCGTAATTCCGGACGTCGAGTTTCTGAAAATGTACTGAGCCTCCTGTGCTCTGTGACCGTAGTTCCTGCTCGACCGCCTTTCCTTTTTCCTCGTCCCAATCTCCGAAATAAACATGGGCACCATGGCTGAAGTACAATGCCACGGCGGACGCGCCGATACCTTGCGCCCCGCCTTATATGATGTTTGAAGTCAGTGATCACGCATGGCTTGGCAGATGATTGATGCCGGGTGGTGGTTGATACCTGTCAAGATAACAACCTTGCCCTTCAATGTCTTGGCATCCTCCTCAGAAAAAAATATCTCGGCCATGGCGGAGTTGGGACTGTCAGGTTTCGGTACTGGCCGCCTTGTGAGGTACAGGGGATGTTGGATTTAGTTGTATGGACGAAGGATGTGGTGCTTCACGTTGGAATAAGTTCGTCTTTGAAGCACTCCAAGTTCCGTGTGGAGTAACAGACCTTTCGGATCATCATCTGACGGCCGAGGCCCACTAGATGCCCACTAAACAATACGTGGCTGCGGGGTTGTCCTCCTGGTGACCCAAGCCTTAGAAGCCAAAACCCCCCAAACTCTCGGCGTTCAAAGATTGCAGGATCGGCAACTCGACGTCACCGTGTAGGGACCGGATCAACTATATACTTTTTTTTTTTTGGAGAGAGGAGACGTCTCGGGTGGATAACCAAGTTCCAGAAATAGACTAGAATAATAAACAGCACTTGCGATCGAAACCCAGAACTCACTCTCGCGTGCTACTTCAAACAAGCTGTCAAGCCCTCATCATCGAACGACATTTAAAGACTTACACAGGCGCCTATCATGAGTGGCGAGCCAGTCAACGGTCATGCCCAAAAGACGGTCATCGTGACTGGGGGCGCAAGCGGCATCGGTCTCGCAATGGTGGAGCACTTTGCTTCTCAAGGACACAATGTCGCAGTATTCGACGTGAACCTCGAGGTTGGGAAGCAAGTTGTCTCCGGCGTGGCAGCCAATAACCCAGGAGCTAAGATCCAGTTCAAGAAGTGTGACGTTTCGTCCTGGAAAAGCCAGGCCGATGCTTTCAGAGATGTCTACAACGAGTGTGGGCGGATCGATATTGTCATGGCGAACGCTGGGATATCCGAGCAAGGCGGGAGTGCCATGGCAAGCATTGAAGAGGACGAGCCGAAGGAGCCCAACTTGAAGATAATGGACGTGGATCTCTATGGAGTCATCTACAGTAAGCACCCATCCTTCTCATCACCGCAACGGGCAAGCTGAGCCGAGCCACAGCTGTGAAACTCGCGATACACTACATGAACAAGAACCCCTCCACTGCCGCATCTCGAGGCTCGATCATCTGCACAGCTTCCAACGCCGGGCTGTATCCATTCCCCGTGTCGCCGCTGTACGCCGCTGCGAAGTTCGGAGTGGTAGGGCTTGTTCGCTCTACCGCACCGGTAGTGGAGCGCCACAGGATCCAAATCAATGGTCTGGCGCCTGCGGTACTAGGTCGGATATACCCTTCTCCTGCTCTCCCGGACTTCCAGCTGACAGTTACCACGCTAGTCACGAACATTGCACCAGACAAGTCGCTCTTCGAACGCATGGTGGTTACGCCAATGTCAACCTTGATCAAGGGGGTCACGAAGTTTGTGGACGACCCAAGCCTGAATGGCGAGGTTGCTGAGATTCATGGGGACAACGCCACCCTCCGCCCACCCCACGAATACGTCGACGAAGACAGCAGGAGGAACCTTGAGATGTTTTGGAGCTTAGGCTACGCTTGATTGTTCGCGGCAGCACAGATAAGAAAACAAGAACTGACAGGTTTCAATCTAATATACAAATCTGATTTGCATCTACCCTGTGTCACAATGACTGCAGCGGCTCAATTCGCTGTCACCGTCCCCTTGCAGGTTTCATCTCAGTCACGGCCATATAACTGGACATCAGTATCTCCCTGCTCTGCTGACGGTGCCCGACGAAGCTTCCTCTCCTGAACCTTATTGGTGTGTTCGGTACGACAAGTCCAGCACCACCTATCACCGGGGAGTTACAACATCCATTCGTGTCACGAAAGAATGTTGTCCCGCGCGCTTTGATGCAGACATGGCCCATGCCCGTCTTCCCCAGATCCAGCCCCGGCATTTTCCCCGCACTCCGCATGCTTGGATCTACGCGGATTCGTCCAGAACGGGACTGGATCCTGGGTCTTCCGCTTGAGCAATCGCTTACACAGCGACGTCTAAGACGCTGAAACACGCGGGTGACTCCCGACCGCAGAGTTACTTCGTTATGCCCGTGCTTGGGTTGTGGAGAGGGTCACGGTATGATCTGGATATTAACCTGGGGGCGCACCACGACACGAGCCAATCCCACCCCCCCCCAAAACTGGGTACTCTTTCCAAACAAATGGTGTCCTCACCTCCATGAGTATTGTTATCCAAGACTTGTTCCTGGAAAGCAAATGCTGTCCTCACCTGTATTCATTATTATCGTCTAACATTTGCGCCATCAACCAACGATAATGCCTCTGGGAATTGTCGAAGACCGCCATCTGGAGCACGTCCCCGGGACGTCGCCCCTGAATGAGCTGGGCCAGGTCGGGCTCGAGGACGTCGCGGGCCTCGATTCCAACTTCCTCAAACACGACCCAACTGGGAAGATCGTCCTCATCCCCCAGCCTTCCGACTCGCCAAATGATCCTTACAACTGGCCGAAGTGGAAGAAGAGGATGTTTACGGTTGCCATCGCGTATGGCTGTGGATGCGTAGGGGGTATGCCCTTTGCTTCTCCTCGCCCCCCCATCGCAATTAATAGGCGCTGGGGATTGCGACTGGTTTAAACAAGTCACTGACACGATTACACAGCCGTCGGCCCGTTGCTCTCAGCCGCCCTGGCGCCCCTTGCCGAGCAGTTCGGAATTCCCCTGCAGCAGTTCACTCTGGGTCTCCAGGGCTCCTGTATTGTCGCCATCGCCGTGTCTAGTCTGATCTGCAATTCACTGGCCGTAAAGTTCGGGAAGCGGCCGGTATATATCATCACGTCCGTCCTTCTCGTCGTCTCGTGTTTCTGGGCCGCCGAATCCAAGTCGTTCGGATCCCTCGCCGCGGCTCGAGCAGTCCAGGGCTTTGCCATGGCTCCCATGGAGGCGCTTGTTCCGGCCTCCATCGCCGATATTTGGTTCGTACACGAGCGCGGGTTCCAGTCTGCTGTCTTCAACCTCGGCGTGCTTGGCGGGATCAACCTTGCTTCTCCCATCGGTGAGCTCACTGTCTGATAGACGAGGCAAAAGCAGGCGCAAGATGCTAATCACAAACAGCCGGCGCCATTATCCAATATGGATCATACCGCATCTGCCTCAACGCAATGGGCGGCGCGTTCATCATACAGCTGATACTCACCGTGCTCTTCATGCCCGAGTCAGCCTACCACCGCACAGGCGCGATCAATATTGACACCACGGATCAATCTGTCAGTCAGGTGCTGGACAAGAAGGAAGAGTTCGAACACAACGAGGACAAGACAGCGGCAAGCCCGACCAGGGAATCAAGCAACGAGCCAGCAAAGTCATTTATGCGCGAGCTCCTCCCATACGACGGGTACTGGGACAAGACGTCGTTTTGGCGGACCCTCATCCGCCCATTCTTCTTCCTCGGCTCGCCCATGGTCTCCTGGGCTACCCTACTCTTCACAACTTGCATCTCGTGGCTGGTGCTCATCTCGATCACGCTCTCGCAAATCTTCTCGGCCCCACCCTACAACTTCTCCATCACGGCCGTTGGCGCCTCGAACCTTTCCTCTTTCGTTGCCACTCTGATGGCCACGGCCCTGGCTGGGCCCCTCATCGATGGCCTCGCAAAGTTCATGTCACATAGGAACAAGGGCATATTCGGTAAGTCTGTTCCTCACCTCTCACCCCGGCCAGACATGCCACTGACAGCCCTTTTTCTTAGAACCGGAATTTCGACTGCCCATCATGACCACATATTTGGTGTTTACCGCCGTGGGCTTCTTCTCGTGGGGCCAGTCCCTCCACGCCCAGGACCCCTGGCCCGTCCCCGTCATCGTCTGCCTCGGTCTCATCAACCTCGGCGTCCAGCTCGGCACGACCGGCGTGGTGACGTACATTGTCGACTGCCACCGCGAGCAAGCTGCGGAGGCGTTCGCCATCATGAACTTTGTCAAGAACCTGTTCGCCTTCGGGCTCACCTTCTACGCCAACGACTGGATCATGGTCCAGGGGGTGCGGAACTGCTTCTTCGTCATCGGCGGCATCACGGCGGCGGTGGTCCTCACGACCATTCCGATGTACATCTTTGGCAAGCGTGCTCGGAGCTGGACCTATCGGCACCGCATTATTACCAAGATTGTTCAGTGGACTCGCTGAAGCAGACATGCGCTATTGTGGGGATATATGTTTCATTGTGTGGTGTGAGGTTCCTATGTAGCAGCTAAATGTGCGATACTATTATATTGTATGTCAACTGTTCTGTCTTTATAGGGGACGAGGGACAAACGGCACTTCCACTGCGTTTCTAATACTCCCTTGGGCTCGTGTCATTCCGACAATACACAGTCAACACATAATTGTCTCCCCTCAACAGTGCTGATGATGAGTCCGGCCGGCATCATTGATGCGCAAAATCACTAAACGGACGACGAATCGTCACGGTCAGGGACCGCCCCAAGCGGAGTATCGCAGCAGATGGCTGGGCCTCGCGTTCCAGGCGCCCGAGATGTCTCACTGTGCTCTTCCTCACACCCGTATTTAGCCAGCCTGCTGTTTTGGAGGGGCGAGTGGGGGCTGCAGTGCACCGGCGACTCGTCTCCACCCCACGATAACACAGCACCTCCGCAGAACGCCGCCTCGGGTGCTCCATCGGCTTCCCCCGCTTGCTGACGGTTGAAGGGTTATCAGTTCTCTAAACGCAACCTCGATGACAGTCATGATAGTTTAGTGGTAGAATCCAGGCTTCCCATGCCTGGGGCAGGGGTTCGATTCCCCTTCATGACATTTTTGCTCTTTGTACCCAGGAATGTTTGACATGACAGCTACAAGAGCCTTGACACAGTTTTATAGTGTGAAGTAGTTTCCCCGCGTGGTATGTAGAGCTCGCGCGACGTGGTGGGGCATTGAATGCTGCCGTGTGGTAAAAACAATCCAAAGAGGCCAGTCAGTCGTTCGATGTATCCTGTGAGGTTCTCGGGCACGATGTTCAATGTTTGGGTAGAGCAACTCCACTCATTTTAAAAATCATTGCAAAAGGGCCGCAAACTCTCTTCTACATATAAAATGATACAGCGCCGCGATACTGGGGCCCTGGTTCTCAACAGGTTCCTTGTCTGAGATTTGAAGAGAGATCCTTAAATCTAGATTGCAATGCAGTCGAATTTCGGCAGTGAGAGTGATTGATTAGTTATGCCATGGATGCCTGAGGCCGGACACCCTGTGTGTTAAATGCTATCCATATAATACTATCAAGGCTCCAAATTCCACTACCCCCAATCTTCCCACCCTGCCTGGGTCCAAAATGCTTCGAATGAATTCGTTGTACACTGGTTCTACAGGCATTGTCCCTTAAGCCTCTTCAATTTACATCACCTGTGTCATGTGCCCTGGGTCTGTGGACTTACCACCTTGTTAAGAGACTCTGCGAATAAGTCCTTCACCTCCAATCTCAGATCCAGAGGCTTCATTCGATCAAAAAAGATTTTTGAGCGTTGATCAATAATAATGATCGCTGTAGAATAGTTAGCATAGCGTAATAATGAGCTCATTCCTTCGATTTCATGCTCACCAAGATGCCAACACGGAAGTAGCTTCGCCGTCCATTCCATCAAGTCTCTCTGAGAGGTTTTTATGGATTCCGGAAGAATCAGGTTTATTCCGACCCCAACGCTTTGTGAAGGCGGTAATAATGGTGTCTGAGTTTAGTTTATGGTTAAATTGAATTAAGCTGAAGAATGGAATACGCGTAGTTATCAAGGATCCACATCTATAACTGGCCCCCCGGGGCCATCATCACAATACGTGTAAGATCACCAGGAACGTGCCATGGAAGTCTGGCTGCCCGGTACACAACCTGATCCCGATCTCGTGTCGAGGTGTCATCTAGATTCACGAAGTACGATTGTTCCAAGATTCGTCGAATATGCAAAGGGGGCTCTCGCGGCTTTGAGGCGTCCAGTTGTTCCGGTCTAGCCCATACTGAAGCAATCTCTCCTCAACCTCAATATCCACGGCTTCCCACAACTTCGCCACATTCATCAGGTATATGCCAAGTTTCGTCTTAATAACTCACAGATTAGCAGTAAATCTCTTGAGAACGGAGATTCGCAAGGCAGAAAACGGAGGGTACAAGGCAACATGTATCCCTGGTGCGCCAACATTAATTTGCACTATGGGCTCGCCATACATAACAGAAATACACAGTCATTAACTACACATCTATTGCATATCGTCGCTACTATCGTGACTTCTGGCCTTGGTGTTTTGCTACTTTCTTCGTCGCCTAGGCCGTTCCTCCTCGTACCCAAGCACCGTAATCTCCTCCTAGGTCTCCTTCTCGTCGCCAACGAGGTCCTCTATAGTTAACTCTACCCGTGGCAGCTGGTTGATGGTCTCACGAGCCCTCGTACGGGGCTTCTTGGCTGTTGGCCCTGGTGTTAAGGCCGTCGTCGCTGGCGAGGCTGTCTCTGCAGAACGTCGCTTCAGAAGCTGGCGAGTTGGTAGCTTCATAAGCCCTGCTACCAACTGCTAGTCCCGTCGGACGGCTTCTCGCTAGTTCTTCCTACTACGGGAGTCCTTCTCATCTAGTAACTAGAGGGTCTCATCATTCCACTCGAATACTGAGTTAATACATTGTATAGAGGTTATCATCGCCCTCGTCTTGTTACCTGCCCTACTACCTAGACTAGTGGTTATTAAGGCTATCTTCTTACCCATTATAGCCTTCTCACGGGTTGCAAGAATACTATCTTCATCTACACTAAATATACTCTCATCACAAGGTCTTCCCTTTATTACAGTAACCCTGTTTGACTCAAGGACTACTAGAAGAGAGTTTCCAATTAAGAGGTTATAATCTAGCTAGTAAGACTTATAAATATCTTCTCTCTCAAGAGGGCAGCTAGCTTCCTCACTATCAGCAATTCAGCTTATACAGGGCAAGCTATATTAGGTATAGATAGGGTAAACACGTATCATCAGCAAGCAGTTGCCCTATAAAACCTGCCCCTAAAGTATTCACTTCGCATGACTTCTCATTATCAAGAGAAGCTCAAGGGCCGCCCACAATACCTAAAGTAGAAGCTTACTAAGCCACTTCTACCTATTAAACTTCTCTAATAATAATATCTTCTAACAGGCCTCCTTAGAGCATAAGGCACGAGAACTATCCTCTATCATCTTATAAGCAGCCTCAATTAGGTAGAGAACGTTACCCATTCCATAGCCAAGATAAACCTTTAGCTTCCGATATATAGCCTCTATAGAGGAGATCGTATATAAGCCGAAGTTAAGGATTTTATAGGTCTTATATGCAGCCCATTTAGCAACAATCTTCTCCCCTTCATCAATATACTAGGTCTAAAGGTAGTTAATAATTACCACCTGGTCTGAGAACTTCTCTTATAGGCGCTACCAAGCTATATCATAGATCTCACAATCAATTGAGAATTCCATAATCTTCAGAAGGTCAAATAGAGCCTAACAAGTATAGGGGATATCCTCTAATTTGGGGACCTTTACAGGTATCATGGCTTTATTTCTCCCTAGCGCACCCAGCAAGACCTTATCTTCTGCCTCACCAGCTTCCTCCTCTTCTACTTCCTCCCCTTCATCTTCTTCTGCCATCACTCATAGCTTCTTCCACTTCTTCTTAATATTCAACTTAACGTTAGCATTAATGTAAAAGAGGCAGAGTTAGTAACATGCCTGGGGGAATTCATAGCTGAGGGCATTAATCAGGGCAGTATCATAGTCTGTTATAAAGACCGTTAGGTCATCAGCTTGGCAGTAGCAGAGGAGGTCGTAAACTTGCTCCAGAAGCCATCAGAAGTTAGGTTCCTTCTCACCATCAACAACGCCTTAGAATAGGGGCAAGTTCTTCCTCATATAGGTCACGCAAGTGCCCTAAAAATACAGCATCTTCTTATTGTTTATCAAATATATACAGTTAAGTAAGAGGCACTACGTAAAGCGATTCTCTCAAATCCACGCTAACTATTCCCTTATACACCAGAAGATACCTATAATATTATCATTACTATTAGTTGCAAAGCAATACTAATATCCCTTCTTCTCAAGCAAGTCTAGTAAGGCTTATATTAGAGTATAGATTCCTTACTTCTCCTTCCGCCAGCCTACCAGCTAGTCCTTCATTATATTTAGTCCCACAATAACATCAGGATACTATCATCAGAGTGCCTGCTTAAGCTTCTTCAGCTTTACCATCAAGGGGTCTTTAGCGGTACAAGTAAGGAATTCATACTGGGCTTCTATCAGTTTAACCCAGCCACGCTGGGCTCCACCAACTTCTTAAGGGCCGTGAGACTAGTGCTCTATATTGTTAAGCTAAAGGACCCATTTTCCAGCAGTCTTCTTAGTATAGTGGGCAAGTGCTAACCAGCCACAGTTGGCTTTAATCGTGGAGGAAGAGTGTATTATTGCAATAGTTAGGCGTTTGGTGCCGCGGCTATACCGTAGACTTGCATATACAGGGCCAGAATCCACCTTAACTATTATATAGCCAGCTCACTTCATGACTTCATCTAACTCAGCTTTAAGGTCCTCATAGGTATCATATCCATCATGAAAAAGTCTCAAGTACTCAGGAGGTTAGCAAAGTGCTAGGAGTCTATTATTTGCAGCAGTAATATGGGCGTTCCAGTTGTAACAGTCTGCCTGCCACTACGCCTCAAGGCGGGTATAATCAGGGGCCTGCATTATCGCTACAACACCAAAAAATTTGATTCTAACTGGTGATAATGTATCTCTAATGGCCAAACCATCGATCGCAAGAAGTATTTGGCCAGTATCGTATGTAGTGGGTGGTTGGCGAGGGAGTGTTATTTGGTAGGTGAAGGGGGTTTGGCAGGTCTGCAGACAAAGGGCACAAAAGGCACCTGGTTGGGGTGGTGTGTGAGGTTGAATGGAGCGCTCTGATTGGCTGGGGGTACTTATTGCCTTGTACCCTCCGTTTTCTGCCTTGCGAATCTCCGTTCTCTAAAAAAAAGGTTTAAAATATCATTGGTAAATGCAACTCCTGCAATAAAAATAAGGCCTTCAGATACAAACTATATAAATTATTAAAACCTCTATTAGTACCCACGGCTGTATGATCATTTATTAGCCTAAACTTTATTATTAAGCTACCTCTTTTATGAGAACCCTTAACTAGAGTACTATATGACAGTATTCTATTAGTGGTTTGCAGACTAAGCAAGTATGCACACTTTATATTATATAAGGAAGCCAGTACTGCAGAAGAACTTGCATATACGTTCTTATAAATTATTATAAGCAACCACAGAATACTATATAAGATTATCTTAAATAAAGATAAGCTTTTTATATTAAACTTCTGGAAGTTATTAATAAAGTAGCTTGAAGCAAAATATAAGCTCTTAATAATAGTATATTTGCAAATAAATAAATAAATAGAATAAATCAACCAGATTATAGAATAATACCTCTAATACTATATTAACCAATTATAGGATAATTGGGTTGAACTACTACTATTAGCATAGTTTGCCTATAATATTATAACTACTAGTACAACTAAACAGTTACCTGTCTTTACACTCTATGGATATAAACTATAGGTATATTATAAATTACTGCTAGATAATACCCTAGCGGAATTAGCAGAATAAAAAGCAATATAAATTAGATAAATCTAAAAGAAAACATTTAAGTAGAACTTTCTTTTATTTAAAAATGAACAATGAAATATATAAATCAGAAAAGAATTAAGAGACTAATTCTTAAGAAGGGAGATAAGGTCTATCTTTTTTACTAAAACATTAAAACTAAGTAACCTAGCAATAAGCTAGACTATAAGAAAATTAGCCCCTTTGAAATTTCAAGAAAACTTTTAAATACTAACTATAAACTTTTATTACCTAAAGAAATAAAATAATACCCTATTTTTTATACCTTACTCTTAGAACTAGTACTTAAGAATGTAAAATTTAAAATATAGATTGAAACCCTTAATAAATATAATAAGGAATATAAAGTGGAGAATATTATAGACTTAAGATAGTACTAGGGAATAATAAAGTACCTTATCAAATGGAGAGGCTATAATTCTAGTGAAAATACATGGGAACCGGCCTAAAATTTGACCCACTATTATAATGAACTCAAAAAGTACCATATGCAGACCACTACAAAACAGCCCCAGGAGCTAGGAACACGACCTAGGGACCCCACATACAATGGACCACAATGAACCAACGGCATAATGAAACCACACAATAAACCCCGGTCTTTACAGTAAAAACAAGGAAAACAACCAGCAAGAGACTAGTTATAATAAGAATAACCAAGGCTAGTAACCAATCAACTCCTTAGGGGGACACACTAATACCAGTCACCCTACCTAAACTAACACCCCAAATACCAGTCACACCTAAAAACCACCTAAACAGATACCAGTATCCGCACCCCACGCCCCAATGGGTACCAGTCATAAGAAAATAAGATTAAGATAATATAGTATAACTAGTAGACCAGGAAGCAGCTAGAAACTAGGACTAGTTAGATAGCATTGATATAAATTTCATTCCCAATAATAAGAATTAGGCACTAGATGAGCTACCTATAGGCGCACCCCCTTTATTACCAGTACCTATAAATTCGGACTAACTAGTACCATTACGTATTAAGGAACTCTAATTAAAAACACCAACCTTACCTTTAGAATGGAGCCAAGCCTCTTATACCATCATTCCACCAGCCTCCTCTATAGAATTCCTCTGTATAGCCTTAGCGGATTGTATAGCAATCCGTGCTTGCTTTACTTTAGCCTCCTCCTTTTCTACCCGCTCCAACTCCTCTACATTATTAATGTCTTGATGGACCGCACGCATTATCTTCTTATACCACATCTACTTCTATTTGCAAAGGCGCAGGATCCTCGCATTTAACCACTAAGCCTCCTCTATAGCCTCCAGCTCCTTCTCTAGCTGACGGTATATTAGGGTAACCTTGTTTAGCTGATCGGGAGTAAGACCTTAGATATTATAATTAGATAAGTTAAGGCAAATATAGGTTCAATAGTGAGTGGACTCTAAATCTGCAACCTTGCAGTCCTTAGCCAGGTTACATTCTTTGCAATAGGAATAAGGCATAGGAACGACGCTGCCCTTTAAGGCAATAGCAAAAAGAAGAGCAGCCTTATGCTTAGCAACAGAAAAAGACTTCACGGGATAAGACTTAATAACCCTACCCAATATAATGAATTAGGAAGGCATAAATGAGACTATGGATGAAACCAGAATTACTCACGGAAATACTTTTAAGGACAAAAGAAGCAAAGAGGGAGATAGTATTATAAACCATCAAGCGTTAGCAGCAAACTGTTATGAGCCAACACACATTGGCGGCTGACTACTGCAGAAGACAACCCCGCAGGTCGGGAAGTAACCCAAAAGGAGCGCCCCGCCTGATCCAATTAGTGATGCCACCTTATCAGGGTTAGGGTTAGGGACCCACTAGGATTGATGAGATCTATGTTGATTCCATTAAGTAGCACCCAGTTAATAGCATCACTATTGATTCCATTAAGCTATTAAAGAGTCGGAATATATATATAGATATGGTTATTACTATAGTAGATAGTTTTTATAGAATAGACTCTTCAGTTGTTAATCTAAGTATTTAATCCTAGCATTGGATAGCCTTATAGCTAGTGATCATTGTTAGTTAATAATATTGCTTAATAACCGCCTAATAATGTATTCTGAATATAAACTCTTGATCTTTTAGGTCTAAAAGCACTCGGAAACCCTCTGATCATTACACAAACTACTGCAGAAGACAACCCCGCAAGTCAGGAAACAGCTCCCGAAAAGGTCATCCCACCTAATCCAATCAGTAACGCCACCTTATCAGGGTTAGGGTCAGGGACCTACCAAAATTAATAAAATCTATATTGACTCCATCAAGCAATATTCAGTCAACAGCATCACCATTAATTCTATCGAGCCACTAAAGAGTCAGAACATATATACGGACATAGTCATCACCCCAGTAGATAGCTTTCATAGAACAGACTCTTCAGTCATCAATCTAAGTATTCAATCCCAGTATTGAATAGCCTTATAGCTAGTGATCATTATTAGTTAATAATATTTCTTAACAACCGCCTAATAATGTATTCTGAATATAAACCCTTGATCTTTCAGGTTTAATGTACTTGGAAACCATCTGATCATTACCTCAAGTCGCGCGCCTAGAGCATTAATATACTTAATATAAGAGGTCCACACTCACAAGTTGTAATCCAATTGGCTAATAAGGCTATCACACAAATAGCCAAAGGTTAATATACTCTCCAAGCGCCCTTCCATTATCCCTCCCTTATCAGCATTCCAATAGTTGCTTGGGGTAATTAACTTAACCATTAGCAATTATAGAAGGTTAAACCAAGACCCAATATTCGCCCTCATTACCGCCCTTAGCCGAATTGCTTTAACTCACTAGTTCTTATAACTTTAAAGTTCAGGGTGACAGGAGAGGAATTACCTTAGCCACTTCCTCCCTAGAGGAGGGCAATTCTTATAAGGGAAGGCAAGGCAGGCTACAAGGACCTTTATTTCCAATTAAGTCAACCCAAGGCCTAGGCTACTTTAGTTAATAATAAGTAGTACTAATTGATCCTCCTAATAGTCAGAAAGATACATCTAAGGATTGGCAGCTTCACGATGATTAATAACGCATATAGCGACAACGAAGTATTAATATAGGTATAGACTATAGCCTAGAGGCAGCCTTTAAAGACATGTTATCAGTTATTACTATAAGGGCNGAGAACGGAGATTCGCAAGGCAGAAAACGGAGGGTACAAGGCAACATGTATCCCTGGTGCGCCAACATTAATTTGCACTATGGGCTCGCCATACATAACAGAAATACACAGTCATTAACTACACATCTATTGCATATCGTCGCTACTATCGTGACTTCTGGCCTTGGTGTTTTGCTACTTTCTTCGTCGCCTAGGCCGTTCCTCCTCGTACCCAAGCACCGTAATCTCCTCCTAGGTCTCCTTCTCGTCGCCAACGAGGTCCTCTATAGTTAACTCTACCCGTGGCAGCTGGTTGATGGTCTCACGAGCCCTCGTACGGGGCTTCTTGGCTGTTGGCCCTGGTGTTAAGGCCGTCGTCGCTGGCGAGGCTGTCTCTGCAGAACATCGCTTCGGAAGCTGGCGAGTTGGTGGCTTCGTGAGCCCTGCTGCCAACTGCTGGTCCCGTCGGACGGCTTCTCGCTGGTTCTTCCTACTACGGGATTCCTTCTCGTCTAGTGACTGGAGGGTCTCATCATTCCACTCGAATGCTGAGTTAACACGTTATACAGAGGTCGTCATCGCCCTCATCTTATCACCTGCCCTACTACCCAGACTGGTGGTTATTAAGGCTGTCTTCTTACCCATTACGGCCTTCCCACGGGTTGCAAGAATACCATCTTCATCTACACCAAACGTACTCTCATCACAAGGTCTTCCCTTTATTGCAGTAACCCTATTCGGCTCGAGGACTGCCAGAAGAGGGTTTCCAACTGAGAGGTCACAATCTAGCCAATAAGACTTATAAATATCTTCTCTCTCAAGAGGGCGGCCGGCTCCCTCACTATCGGCAATTCGGCTTGCGCAGGGCAAGCCGTATTGGGTATAGATAGGGCAAACGCACATCATCAGCAAGCAGTTGCCCCGTAGAACCTACCCCTAAAGCATTCGCTTCGCGTGACTTCTCATCATCAAGAGAAGCTCAAGGGCCGCCCACGATACCTAAAGCGGAAGCTTGCCAAGCCACTTCTACCCGTTAAACTTCTCTAGTAACAATATCTTCTAACGGGCCTCCTCAGAGCATAAGGCACGAGAACTATCCTCTATCATCTCGTGGGCAGCCTCAATCAGATAGAGAACGTTACCCATTCCGTAGCCGAGATAAACCTTCAGCTTCCAATATATAGCCTCCATAGAGGAGGTCACACATAAGCCGAAGTTAAGGATTTTGCAGGTCTTATACACAGCCCATTTGGCAACAATCTTCTCCCCTTCATCAACATACTAGGTCTAAAGGTAGTTAATAATCACCACCTGATCTAAGAACTTCTCTCATAAGCGCTACCAAGCCATATCATAGATCTCACAATCAGTTGAGAATTCCATAATCTTCAAAAGATCAAATAGAGCCTAACGAGTATAGGGGATATCCTCTAATTTAGGGACCTTTACAGGTATCGTGGCTCTATTTCTCCCTAGCACACCCAGCAAGACCTCATCTTCTGCCTCGCCAGCTTCCTCCTCTTCTGCTTCCTCCCCTTCATCTTCTTCTGCCATCACTCATGGCTTCTTCCACTTCTTCTTAATATTCAACTTAACGTTAGCATTAATGTAGAAGAAGCAGAATTAATAACATGCCTAGGGGAATTCGTGGCTAAGGGCGTTAATCAGGGCAGTATCATAGTCTATTATAAAGACCGTCGGGTCGTCAGCTTAGCAGTAGCAGAGAAGGTCATAAACTTGCTCCAGAAGCCATCAGAAGTTAGGTTCCTTCTCGCCATCAACGACGCCTTAAAATAGGGGCAAGTTCTTCCTCATAGGGGTCACGCAAGTGCCCTAGAAGTACAGCATCTTCTTATTGTTTATCAAATACATACAGTCGAGCGAGAGGCACTACGTGAAGCGATTTTCTTAAATCCACGCCAACTGTTCCCTCATACACCAAAAGATACCCGTAACATTATCATCACTATTGGTTGCAAAGCAGTACCAATATCCCTTCTTCTCAAGCAAGTCTAGTAAGGCTTATATTGGAGTGTAGATTCCTTGCTTCTCCTTCCGCCAGCCTGCCAGCCAGTCCTTCATTATATTTAGTCCCACGATAACATCAGGATACTATCGTCGGAGTGCCTGCTCAAGCTTCTTCAGCTTTACCATCAAGGGGTCTTTGGCGGTACGAGCGAGGAATTCACGCTGGGCTTCTATCAGTTTAACCCAGCCACGCTGGGCTCCACCAACTTCTTAAGGGCCATAAGACTGGTGCTCTATATTGTTAAGCTGAAGGACCCATTTGCCAGCAGTCTTCTTGGTGTAGTGGGCAAGTGCTAACCAGCCACAGTTGGCTTTAAATATAGAAGAAGAGTGTGTTGTTGCAGTAGTTGGGCGTTTGGTGCCGCGGCTACACTGCAGACTTGCATATGCAGGGCTAGAATCCACCTTGACTATTATATAGCCAGCTCGCTTCATGACTTCATCTAACTCAGCTTTGAGGTCCTCGTAGGTATCATATTTATCATAGAAAAGTCTCAGGTACTCAGGAGGTTGGCAAAGTGCTGGGAGTCTGTTGTTTGCAGCGGTGATGTGGGCGTTCCAGTTGTGACAGTCTGCCTGCCACTACGCCTCGAGGCGGGTGTAGTCAGGGGCCTGCATTATCGCTACAACACCAAAAAGTTTGATTCTGACTGGTGATGATGTATCTCTGATGGCCAAACCATCGATCGCAAGAAGTATTTGGCCAGTATCGTATGTGGTGGGTGGTTGGCGAGGGAGTATTGTTTGGTGGGTGAAGGGGGTTTGGCAGGTCTGCAGACGAAGGGCACAAAAGGCACCTGGTTGGGGTGGTGTGTGAGGTTTAATGGAGCGCTCTGATTAGCTGGGGGTACTTATTGCCTTGTACCCTCCGTTTTCTGCCTTGCGAATCTCCGTTCTCAATCTCTTTATGGCGGAGAGGGGGAAAGAACACCAAAAAAAGAACACATGCTTTTGGAACCTCAACTGGCAAATGGTTGGGCAGGCGTCACCTTTGGAAAACCTGAGGGACTCGGGCTTTGGGAAGACCCTTCCAAGTTTAAGTTCGGCTTCCCTGATCCTCTCCCGTAATTCTTTTGCCGAAGCTGGCTCGCCATGCCCATTGCTGGCTGAAGCTTTGGCAACTGTTGGAAGGTGGGCCATGATGGAGAGCCTAGGTATGGACGAATAATTTGGCCGTGCTTCTGTGATGGTGAAAAAGTAGTCATTTGGCGTAACACTTGCGGAGATTGAGTAGCTAGCTAATTAGTGAGCCTTGGGGCAGTAATAAGGTTGGGAGCTCCATGCTAGTTAACGGCACAACCTCGCAGACCATGCTTATTTAAGATCACGCGATTATCTCAGATCCAGCCACACGTGTGACGCGCCGCCACAATGTTTCACCTCGGCTTTCATTTCACCGAGATTAGAAGGCCGCAGGCTGGGTTCAAATGCGGTTTTTTGGCCAGGATTATCCGCATCCACAGCCTGTCGCAACCAGGCGTCGTGGGATGATGGTGTGGTTACTTATCTTATGTATCATAATGTACCTAGGTATGTGAAAAATTTTACATTTTAGCCTGGAATGGAGGTCGTAGGTGTGGGACCTTCCTCTTCAGGTTATAGTAGATCGATGGTCTCGATAGGAGACAGGGCGTCCAAACCGACCCTTCAGGGATCAGCCGAGTGCGAGGCTATATATCGAAGAAGATTCAGTATAGTTGGGAGTCTACATCTCTTAGAGGCCGCCGCATACAGCGGCAAGGGATGAGGCAGTTTGTCCAACACACCCCGGCCTTGGCCCGGTGCGTGTGAAGTAGCTTACACGCGACCCATATCATGCTCAAACTATCAGGACTCGATGTGAGTCTCACCATTGAAAAGTTACACCGATACTGTAGTACAAGCTCCAGACAGTGGCAATGATAGTCACAGCAACTGCTGCAGCTAACGGGCCTTACTCAGCCATGGCTACAGCCCCTTGGACGGACGCCGCGAACTACTGTGACTGATTTGTTTTTTTTTTTAGTGAGCTATGTTGGCGAATCCAAAAATAGGAACCTAGCCAAGACCTTTTCTTTGTCTTGTGTCAAATCCGAGTCCACCCCGTTCAATATCGTAGAGACACCTTGTACCTATTAGTTTGCCATTAGCCTACGACTATGCATCACATAACGAACTACCAAGGAATGAACTGCACTGGAAATCATAATGAAAAACTTTATATATGAAATCGGAGATAGATGGCCCAAAATTTTAAATTTCTGAGTAAACTATGTCAAAAATTAGCCACAGTGCTTGTGCGTCAGCTCAAGTTGAACCAGAGTTCCTTTTGCGATAACTTGAATGGAATCTCTCTTCTGCCTTAGCTGCTAGTCTCTGCTGACATTTATTAATTGGCCATTCCAAAGCACCCAGGCATTGGTTTTAGTGAATATGGCAACTGAATATGTGTATGCGACGTTTCCTCAAACATTACCACCTGTTCCGAGTCTGTTGTCCCAATACGGCGGAGGATCTAGGCTCTTGGTCACCATTGTAAGGGACCCAGGGAACTCATTTATAACCATCGCCCAGATCAGGAAGTAAGTAAGCCTCTGCATAGTCATCATCCACTTCACTATTAGACTGGGGCTCCAAGTGGTCACCGCCAATGGCAGGAATAGCTGGAGAGCGATGTCTTAGGAAGTAGCCGCCAATAGAGGGCATAGAGCGGGCTTGCTGAATTTCGCCGTCACTGACAGGAATGGGAGGAGGCTGTGGCTGCTAATCGTCTTTCCTCAGCTTGTCCTCGTAGAATACCGTGTACCCGAGCCTGTCGTGAGGTTCCCATCGGAGCCAAGAGGTAGGGCTATCGTCCCGATCAAAGCTATGGGCGATTGTTGGTCCCAGTATACCCGCGCAACAAAAGACTAAGCGACAGGACGGACAGGATGCGGAAGAGAAGGCCTACACACCCATATACCGTCTTTGCAACCTCGCGAACCCTGACGAGATAGCTAGGGACGATCCGGTGGCGGTCCAGCAGGTAAAAGACGCCACGCCAGGGGCCGGTCCCGAAGGGGACCCCCGAGTAGCCGCTCCGCCCGCCGATGCTCACCGGCCTGATGCCGTAGAGCGCCATGCCCGCGGCGTTGTTGAAGTACGTGTCCGGGTCGCCTGGGACCACCCCGTAGAGGATGGGCGTAAAGGCCCTGCCGCCGGCCGGGGTGATGGCATCGGCGGGCCTGTCCGTGAGGGGCACCGCGCCCTCGTGGTAGGTCTGGTAGACGTACGCCGGGCCCAGCCTGGTGCCGTGGCGGACCAGCCGCCTCGGGGGTCCGCTGCCCTCGTGTGTGCTGCTGGTGGCCGGGCCGGTGTTGGCTGCGGCGTCTTGGGCGTATCCGTGCATATCGGGTGTAGTATTCTCATACACGATCACCGTATATGTGTCGCAGTGGTGAATGTTGATCCTGTCCACGCTGATACCGTAGGGGTTTATCTGGGACAGGTCTATGTCGCCGGCGTGTATACCGTGGACTATGCCCCGGTAAAGCTTCCCCTCGATGGTGACCCTGACCTGCTCGCCCAGCATGAACTTGTGCCGTGGTAGTAGTGGTGGGGTTTCCATGATGTCGGTGGCGTGAGAATACTTGACTGGTATCTCGTATTTGCTGTTGTTTGAGTTGCCCGTCGACCCTGTCGAGGCGACTTGGTGGGGATTTCTGCTGCTGCGGTGCTGTGCTTTGATCTTGCTGGCTTGCGGCGGCTGGCTCGGAAGAATAGCAGCTAGACAAGTGCAGGAATAGAGGAGCTTTTATGAGCAGCCTTTCGAACGTGACTGCGCAGCTGCTTCCCTGTGACACCGTACTTCCTGTGATCAACTCGAGATTGATACACTTTACTCTCTGGTGCTGGTCCGGGCACAGGTCTTATAGTTGTCATCAAGTAACTTAATACTGGACACCAATTCGGAATTAACCAGGCCTTCGGTCTGAAGCCAGTGAGGCCGGCAGCGATTTCAAGAGCCGGGGTATCATTGAGCAGGGCGCGGTGTGTGCTGTCAATCCGTTCTGATATGTGTGTGCGTGAATATCCGTGGGTATTCATACTAACTAGAGAAAGCTATGCTCGGTGTTGACCTTCTGCTTGCTTCAGGGTGACTTCCTCCCTAATCTCTCCCTCATCACTCACGTGAACGAGAATTTGAGATTTACTAAATGCAATCAAGGAATACGGACAAGTCCAGACGCGCCAACACCGCGGCCTTCGATAGGTAATCAACGAGCGCTCGTATCAACACACGCAAAGCCGATATCTACAAATGGGTATCTTCAGATCTTAAACAGACAACTACTTAAAAACACGTCTACAACTCCACCCCCGCGCCTCACGCAACTCCCCCCCCCCCTTTTCAAACGGCCAGGGGCAAAACCCGGCTGGCCAAGTGGTACGCGCCGTACAGCGATGACGAGAAGATCAAGCTCAAGGGCGAGGTAAACTAAGCCCAATCCACCGTCTTCCGGTGCGCATCCGTCTCTCGCTTCTTCCGTGTCTCTGACAACCCATTTCAAAAACCCACCAGGTCCACCGCCTCGTAGCACCCCGCGACCAAAAGTACCAGTCCAACTTCGTCGAGTTCCGCAACAACAAGATCGTCTACCGGCGGTACGCCGGCCTCTTCTTCTGCGCCTGTGTCGACACAAACGACAACGAGCTCGCCTTCCTCGAGGCCATCCACTTCTTTGTCGAGGTCCTCGATGCCTTCTTCGGCAACGTCTGCGAGCTGGACCTGGTCTTCAACTTCTACAAGGTCTATGCCATCCTAGACGAGGTCTTCCTGGCCGGCGAGATCGAAGAGACGAGCAAGCAGGTCGTGCTGACGAGGCTGGAGCATCTGGACAAGCTCGAATAGTAGTGGCCCATCCTGGCCAGGTTAGATGCGCCGCCGAGTCTCGGATGGAGAGGCATTGGGGCAGGGATAAGGGAGCATCAATAATTTGGCCGAATTGAGCACTCTGGCTTTGGGCGAGGCGTAACGGAGTTATTCAGCAGGCTCGACACTTCGAACCATTCGTGGCACATATCAAAACATCTGGATTTTATGGCTGGCCTCTCCATGCCATTTCTCGCAATAGCAATGTTTAATAGGAATCCGCCCTGGCTCCTCCTGGTGGAGTGCCTTTCGGTAAATGGCGCTGGCATGTGCATGGCAGTATCTGTGCAGCTATCTTCAAGCCCGGCATTCCACCCATGCCCTGCAAGCCTCCTGTAGAGGGGTAAGAACGCTCGTATACGGGGCAGTTTTAAACTGCGTCGGCCCCGGGTTTCCACAAAAAGCCTTCAACACCACAGCCATCATTCGGGCAACCTTGCCCTATACGAAGCTGTTTGATCCTCTGACGACACCTCCTGGCTTCTCACCTCTTGACGTGGTGATGCCGTTCCGTACCCTTTCCATCACGCAATCATCGTCATATTCGGTTTCTTCTTCCTCCCTCGCAAATAGTGGGAAGCATAGCCGCCAAGGCCTAACATTTCTCTCAATTTGCTGACATTTGAAAGAGGATGGAACGGTGTCGGATGTGAACATAGTTGATGGCCCCTCTGAGCCGCAGACGTCTTCCAAAGCCGCCGGCCAGCCAGGACGCTCACTATACGCCAATAATGGGGAGAATGGCGCTTGAGCAACGTAAGTTCCCACAGAGAGGGTGCAAAGGATTCACTAATCGGCCGACATCCTCGTACTGTAACCGCTTTCGGCGTCGTCGGTAACGAGTCCAGAATCTCTAAGACATCCCTCGCCCTTGTCATTCGTGGCCTGTTGGTCCGTTCCCTCATTCAGATCATCTGGAGGAGGCGAATTTACCTTCATTTGTGCGCTGAACGTGGTCATGCTCAGTTCTGCGCGGCTCCCTTGTGGCAACTTGACCACTATCTTGCCTTCGTTAACGAAAGAGGCTCTGTTTCCAGTATTGCTCGTCTGGCTTGTCTTATCGAACGGTTCTCGAGAGTGGTGCTCGTCAATCAAGGTCTTTGTCTCCGAGGGCGCCCCCGTAAAAGTTCCCTGCGCTGGAGGCAGTCTCACTGTAGGGCGAGACCGGTCACCTGCATCATCGTAGATTCCCATTTCTATCCATTTATCCTCTTCGATTTGAATCATCTTCATGGCAGAAATGCAATCTTCCAATCCACGGAGAAAGGCATCCACGTCGAAGCTCGCCATATCGCGGACCCAAGAAGCATCGGCATTCGGATGCAGACGCTGTATGTCAGCCTTCAGGTTATCCGAAGGCAGGTACACGGCGGGAACCACCGGCGTGTGTTCCTCTGAAGAGCTCGTGTTCAACATTTTGACATCATTGTAGTAATCATCCCAGTAAGAAAGACGGCCGTCGCCACTGTCGCGGCGAGAACCACGTGGCAATAGCTCCGCGGACGCTTCACGCTCGTCGTGACTGGATTGAGAGCCACTCTGATGTCTTTCACGCCAGCGCCGGGCTCGCTTTTTCCGATGCGACTCCTCAATGCTCGATCTCCGACCACGCTTTCCTCGAGGTGGCGAGTAGTGGCTTATTAGTAGGCCTTCCATCCAGCCATCAGACCGAGACGGCGAGCGACCACGGCCATCACGTTTCAACAACGCCCGGCGGGCCGGGTCCACATCTTTGTCATCACCAACGCCCTCAGACAGGCCTTCAACAAGGCGATTCTCATGGGTGGGTGCACCATCCATGCTCCTGGACGGTGTCTTCTTTGCCTTGCGAGGCTGGCTGTACGGTGGGCGGTAACAGTCAGCTCCAGGTGGTGAGGATGACCGACCGCGTTGCAAAATTCCGGCCTTGATACGCTGCTGCGTCAATGAATTTGGATTCTTGTTGGAGGGACAGAGAGTTGTCAGGTGATCCTCTTTGGCTCCGCAGCAGTAGCACTTGTAACGGCCAGTTGGCTTCGGATCGAGGCTTGGATCAAGGTTCGTAGGGCATCGCTCCTTGAAATGACCTGGCCAACTCGCCTGGTCAATATAAAGGTGACATCCACGCTGGGAACTCGTGTCTTACCCTTTTCACCGCATCGACCGCAGACATATCCCTTTGGAGGTTTCCCACTGGGGATGCGGCTGGTTCCTGCCTTTTGTGCCTTACCGCCCTTCAATTGATCGTTGGGCTCAAGGCATTCGGTTCCTTGCACACGCTGATTCTCCCTGTTGGCCCCGGTGAGCGGAGGTGGCTTGGGTTTCGCCGACTTGGAGGTATTGCGTATATTCTCTGGGGCCTTCCAGCCAAGGAACTCTACATCGCTGTCTCCATCCCCGGATGAGACGTCGATGATCTTGTCCTCGTCAACAGTGATGACACCAGCAGCTCCCTGATCCATCCCATTATCTCCGGGCTGCTTTGTCTGGTTGCCATCCAAGATTGAGAGCAGTTCTTGCTGGGCCACCAACAGTCGCCGCGCGCAACTGGCGTCATCTCGTATCTGGGTCGACATCCAAGCAGCCAATGAATCGTGGATGTGGCAGTCATCGTGACCATGAAAACGCAGCGATGCACACCAAGACTCAACTTGCGGTCGGAAAGCAGCAGAATCGGACAGGTCCCAGTCATTCAAGTGCTCCTGCAGCCACCTGAGATAGATGCTTACCAGGTCTGCACGTCCCTGAGCGCGTTTGTCAAGTTCTTGCAGGCTGATGCCACGGAGGACATCTGCTGCAAGGCTGTCTGTGCCTCGCGCCATGACGGCCTGCTGCATGGTGCTATGCTTGATAAGACCAAGGCTTGAAAAGTTGGGTGCAGGGTGCGAGACTCAAGGTTTTGTGCAGTTGAGAGTGAAGGGACGCTCGTCGGGGTGGGAACCACAGTGTATCGGATCAGACTGAACCATGGACCGCAACAAAAGGAGACGGATGGAACAGCAACTAAATTGCGGTAGCAATGAAGGTTGGATCAAGTGCACCTGGAAGGAGGCACACAAATGCTGGGGATTATGTATTGCTAGGCGAAGTGTGGGTGGCAGTCGGTGGAAAGGAATCGGGAAGGTGCGGCGATGGCGGCCACCTGCACAGGCAGAGACATTTGTTTGCGAAAACCAGCAGCTGATGTCGTTTGTAGAGACTCGAGACACTGTTCTCATCCTCTCACTCATGGGAGCTGATCTCTGTGTGTGTTTCTTACTTCCTGGATAACTTAGCCGGTAGGCCCAATACATGCGCTTTCCATAAAGCCTCAGCTCACATGTATCCCCTTACTCTTGAGGCGCCAACAGCGCCAGCAGGCAGTCGGCAGTTGGGGATTGCTAACCCACGACGTGCCAGGGCCTTTGAAGCTTGCTCTGCTGAGGTTGCCCTGGGTCATGCCGTGGTAAATGGTCATACCTGTACCAGTCAATTGCTGATACTTTGCAAGTCAATGTCCGTCGCCCTGGTACGGTCGTGCCCGCATCGTAAAAAAACCAATATGAGCTGCTTTTCGAAGGCATCATGCAATGGCAGGGATGAATATCGCTGTGCCTAATAGCATCAAGGCTTGCCATCACGGAACGCTGACCCCTGACCTCTGACCACTATATGTCTTCCTGCTTTCATAAAACACGAAAGCCTGCCCGAACGCATGCCCGACTATCTCTTCAGAGCCGCAAACCTCTTTGACAATTCGTCCACGTCCGGTATCCCACTGTTGATGCCCTCTTTCTTTGCCGCTGGCTTTGCCGCGGCCTTTGAAGCCTCCATCTTCTTGCTTGGTGTTAGTTCCATCTTATTTAGCGTCACCTTCGGCCGCGGGTTTTCTGTGGACGGGCTCGATGGTGCGACTCTTAATGGACTGTTCGGACCAAAGCTCTTTGGTGGCGTGGCCTTGCTCAGCTCCTCTTGGGCAGGGTCTTCGGGGGATGAGCCATCGGCGACGAGTGGTTCCTCGAGGTTCTTCTGCTGTTCTCCTCCGCTTGGATCGTCGTCGCCATCGTCCAGGAAATTTGGCGGTGCCTCCCCCAAGTCCTTCTTGGGCCAATTAACCCCATATGCCTTAGCAATTTCCTCCAGGTACCCCTGGACGAGTTCAGGCCTTGGTGGCGTGACGCTCAGCTTCTTGACCACCTTCTCGTTTACCTTGCCGTCCTTGTTCTCCATGGCGTCGAGCACGAATTGCTTCCCGTACTTCTCAGCCAGCAGTGCTCGCACCGTGTGTAACTCCTTGATCTCTGTCTTAGGTGCTGCATAGAGGACGCTCTTGATCGCCTCCTCGAGACCTGGGTCGCATGTAGCCCCCTCCAACAGGCCAGCCCGTGCCAGCAACAGCTCGCAGTACAGTTCGAGTATCTCGTGCAGTTCGGTGGTGATATCGCTTCGGATGATGTTCTCGACGCGAATCTGGGCAGAATCGATCTTGCCAACCTCCAGGAGCTTGGCCATGTCCCTTCTTTGGGTCTTGGTCACGGCTTCATCACGCTTCTGGACCATGCGCAGGCGCGCTATGGATAGCTTGAGCTGGACTTTTATTTTGGTCTATTTCGTAACGATTAGATGCTGCAACTAAGGATATCGGAGGGAGCGGCTGGCTGACCACTAGGGATGACGTTGTTGGAGCCATTGCGACGGGGGCTCAGTGCACACAGGTGCTGTCTTCTACTCGAGTCGTGGACTAAGAATGCCCCTAGGCTGTGACGAAGAGATATACGGTTCTGCGGAGGACTCCACGCTCCAATCAAGTTGCTCCTAGTTGAATATACACGACATCGACGACGGGTGGGCGTTGTTAGAAAGTTGCCTGGCCGTAGCGGCAGGGCTGTCACTTAGTATGCGGGGTCGTGCCTTACGAGTGATCACAGCGGAGCGTCACCATGGAAAGAGCAACACGGGGGGGGGGGGCCGGGGGTCCACTGCCATGAGCTTGATGTCCCTGGAGCTCCAGCTCTCCAGGTGGGGTTGCCACTACATAGCAACTGTGGAACGTAGGGTACCTCCTTCCCAGGGCCACACTGAGAGCTTTGATCATTCATCCCACTCCATCAAAACACGAGATCCTTGGCGTGCTGAGATTGAATCCTCGGCCAATTCTTATTATTTTTTTTTTTTAAAAAAAAACATTTCACCAAAAAACCACATGTCTCAACAACGGGATATGCAATCACCCTCTATCCCAAATCTACTCTCACTGCGGGGCTCAAATCGTGGGTTGCGAGGGCGGAATCGAGGCCGGGGTGGCCATGCCGGTGCAGGAGCTTCAAGTCAAGCCCAGCAGGACGCCACCGTCCAGGGAACCGACACCGACGCAGCTGTGATGCGTCTGAGTGCTGTGGAGCTGGGATACTTGGACGACCGATTCGCGCAGTATTTTGTCCAGGGCCAACAGCCAAACAGGAGACTCCCTATCATCAACAGGGGCACATACACGAGAACCACCGCCCTGGACAGGCTCATCGACTCATTCCTCGGACACGACGCTGGCACGGCCGAGCCGCTCCCCAGGAGACAGATCATCTCCTTAGGGGCCGGCACTGACACGCGATGTTTCCGTCTCTTCTCATCTCACAACCGCCAGCGCGGTCTGGTCTATCATGAAGTCGACTTCCCCCCCATCAGCTCACGCAAGCGGATGATAGTCCAGGCCACCCCGGCCCTGAGGAATGTCCTACCAGACCCGATACCAAGCGACGACGGGCCAGCGTCCGCGTCTTGGCGGAGTACCCCTGAGGGAGAAGGCAACCAGTACTGGTGCCATGGATTGGACCTGCGAGATCTCACCAGGGACCATGCGGAGGGCGACTCACTGCTGAGCAGGCTCGAAGGCCTGCGCCCTGATGTGCCAACGCTACTAATATCAGAGTGCTGTCTCTGCTATCTGGAAACGACCGAAGCCCAGAAAGTGATCAAGTGCTTTGTTGACAGGATCTCGGATTTGGGACTGGTCATTTACGAGCCCATCAAGCCGGATGATCCTTTTGGCAGGCAGATGGCTTCGAACCTGGCGGCGAGGAGGATAAGGATGCCTACCTTGGAGGTGTACAAGCAGCCGAAGGATCAGGAGGAGCGGCTCAGAGAGGCGGGTTTCAAAGAAGTCAGACAAATGACAGTGGACAGCATCTGGGGCCAGTGGGTATCTGAAGGGGAGAAGGAGAGGGTGGATAGGCTAGAGGGCCTAGACGAGGTCGAGGAGTGGCAGTTGCTGGCTGGCCATTACATAGTTGCTTGGGGTTGGAAAGGTCCGCGCTTGGGGGGTCCGCATAGTATGGACATCTACTAAGGAGTACATAAATCAAGAACCCTTTGTGACTGAATATGTTGTAAATTAACAATTAGTTCCACTTGACTTGTGTCAACCGCTACCTACAATAGTGGTAGTGGTCCGATAGGGTCTCACCTAGCTAGGAGTGAGCTGGCTGGTTTCGGTTTTAATCTGATCACAATACCTTATAGAGAGAGAGAGAGAGAGAGAGAGCTGCGGCGGTCCCTTCACACAGTTGTAAACGCTTAAAGACCCAGCGTTAGATAATTAATACAATGCTGCTAACAACAAGTTTCAAAACACAATAGCGACTAAGGAAATAGTGATAGCATCGTGATGAGGCTAGTAAAGACCGACTTCCTAGGTACCTCGGTAGCTAGGCAGGCTAGGTGGTCCAGCTTACTGCACAATGCAGAAAGCCAAGTCGGAATTAGGGCGTTCAGGGTCCGTGCCCCACGCCTGATCTTAAGGTGGTAGCCTTCCGACCGACTCCATCTTTCAGCCATCAATCTTACTTGCCCATCTTCATTCAATTACAACAACTCAGACTGTGCATTCAAACACATATCAATTCATACACACCTTACGCCCGGCAAGAGAATTACATATAAGCTCATCATGGCGGACAAGGATGGCAAGCAGTACAAGTACCGCCAGGAGATCCAACAGATGATGTACGTCTCGGGCGAGACGGGTGAGCCGTCAATTGAGACCATGGGCATCATCGAGGAGATCGTCCGCCAACAGGTCATCGAGATCCTGCGGTCCTGCACTGAGCTTGCCGCCCGCAGGGGCTCGAGGTCCATCACCATCAACGACCTGATATTCCAGATCCGCGACGACGCGCCCAAGGTGTCCCGGCTTCGGACGTTCCTGTCATGGAAGGACGTGCGCAAGAACGTCAAGGACTCGGAAGACAAGGGGGGCGAGGCGGACATTGGCGCGGCCGAGGACCCGGCGATGGGGGCGGGCGTGGTGCCGGGCGCGGGCCCCGTGGACGAGGCGGCCAAGAAGAACAAGAAGGCCAAGGTGGGGCTGCCGTGGGAGCCGAGCAGCTTCTACAGCCAGGAGGTCCCCGAGAGGGATGACGAGGAGGACGAGGAGGAGGAGGAGATGAACTACATCACGCTGCAGCGGCTGCGCAAGGCCGACGAGCGGACCAAGGCGATGACCAAGGAGGAGTACGTGACGTGGTCCGAGTACCGGCAGGCGTCCTTCACGTACCGCAAGGGCAAGCGGTTCAGGGAGTGGGCGGGCTTCGGCATCGTGACGGACAGCAAGCCGTCGGACGACATCGTGGACATCCTCGGGTTCCTGACCTTCGAGATGGTTCAGACGCTTACGGAGGAGGCGCTCCGTATCAAGGAGCAGGAGGATCTGTGGAGGGAGAGGACGGGCGGCGAGAACGCCAGCGGCACCAAGAAGAGGAAGCTGCACCAGGGCCTGTTCGACCCGCCGAGCGAGGGCAGGACGCCGGTCGAGGCGAGGCACATCCAGGAGGCATTCCGGCGGCTGCAGGCGAGGCCGAAGAAGTGTCGCGCCATGCTGAACGGCACCAGGATCGCCAAGACGTCGGGCTTGAAGCTGTTCTGATGGCCTGGTAGCGGCCCCGGGGTTTCGGTCGGGCGGTTTGGGAGGGCACGGGGGTGTCATTGGCTGGGTCGTCATCAAGGGTAGCGAGGCGTTCTCGGCGGTAATCTTGAATATCGACATTCATCATGTGTCGAGGGAGGGTATTGGATGCAGCCTGCTTGAGCATGAATAAGTATGCGGCCACGGCCTAATTGTACACCAGATGAATTCTCGTTGGCACAGTCCTTGCCCGTGTGCCGGGGACAGACACTGTTCCTGTGCCCGGCGTCCTTGCCATGCGTCTGGTTTCAAGTCTGCTCGGCATTCTGGCAAGTGTAATTACACAGTATTATTAATGAGGGATCTCGCTCAAGGCACCCCGACCCCGTAAGGCACACGATCCCTGCAGCCTTAGTTTGCCCGCAGCCACATGTCAAACTGACAGCTTCAGCCGCATCGGCGCGGAGCACACACTATCTAGCAGTGTAGGGTTGACCTCATACTAATAGTAGTAGGCGCACTGACTCCACCACGTACTGCACAGCAGGGAGCTCTGGTGGCGACGTCTGCGTTTCTCCGCCGCCCGGCATTGCTGACATATACACTGGAGTACGCTGCGGTTCCACGTACGTACCTCTAATTTGAGGCCTTGTCTGATATCCACCACAGGCAAGTACATACCTAGTGTAACCCGGGGGCCTGGAGTACACGTAAGATTGATCATGTTGCTCACATAATCAGCGCCGAACGAGAGTCACGATTATGCCGCCCCCCGGCACGTCATTCTCTTTGTCAGGGGATAAAAGCCAAGCTTACTACTGCCAATGGGCCGCGCATGTCCCGCAAAACCACATGCAGTCAAGTCACCGGCCACAGGCGAAGGAGCCAGGCAGGAGGCCAGGCAGGAGGCCAGGCAGGAGGCCAGGCACTGCGGTAGGTGTAGGGGGCCGGCTGGGGAGAGCCCACCATTGGCCAGGGGGTCCCGGGGCACATCATGTAGTACCTAGGCAGTGTACGTGTACATGCGTACATAGTATATACGGAGTAGATACACTAGGTAGTGTGGTACTCCGTAGTAAATCACCACCTGCTGCCTGACGCTGACCCCTGTCCGTCAATGCCCGGTCCGCTCGGAATCCCTCTCTGCCAACACCCAGTGTAATAAAGGAACCCGCCCCTTGCCCGGCACTGCACTCTCGCGTGCAGTCTCGTGGTTCCTCCTCCTCATGCTCGCTGTTGGGGTTTCCTTTTCCCCAGGCTCACCTCTTCCATACCGACCCCGAAACCTGTCGTGCAAGACCGAGACACCACCCCCAACATGATGAACCAGGTCGCCACCCTCACGGGCTCGGTTGCCAAGAGGGCGCTGGAGATGCGCGAGGCCTACGTTGGCGACGGCGATGGGAACATGAACGAGCTGCCCGGCTGGGCGTGGCTGGTCTTCTTTTGCGACTTCCTCGTCTTCTTCCCCGTCTTCGTCTACATCGGCTACACCCTGGCCCACGTCTACCCGACCCTCGCCATGGTCGAGGACCCGGAACCGCCACCGTACGAGCCCGTCGACCTCCACGACGACGCCGACTCCATCGCCGAGGACAGCGACCCGCTCAACGACCGGACCACCATCAAGGTCGACCAGGAGCCCGTCCTCGTCACCTCGTCCCTCCGCCGCGTCAACCGCCTCCTGATGCAGACCGGCGGGTGGACGGCCAATCTCCGTGGCCTCCCTTGCGCCTTCGTCCTCTCCGTCGCCGCCGCCGCCTCCGGCCTCATCTTCAGCGGTATCCCCTTTGTGCCCCGCTCCGTCGGCGTCCTCCTGGCGACCCTCGTGACCGTCCAGCTGTCCACCGCCTGGACCCATATCGTCATTTCGGCCCCGTCCGCCCTGCGCTTCTACCAGCGCCTGCCGCCCTTCGGCAAGACCTTCGAGGCCACCGCCGTCCCCATCGTCGCCCACTGGGCCGCCACCCAGCTGGTCGGCTACCTGCCTATTGGTCTGTCCTACCTCCTGGGCCTTGCACGCTGGGACGTCCGAAACCCCACTCAGGTTCCCCAGTACGACGGCGACGCCGTCTGGAAGTCGCTCATCGTTGTCATTGTTGTCGTGGCTGCGATGGTGTTCCTGGTCATTCCAGCCCAGGTCGTGCTCGTCCGCGTGCAGGCCAGCCTCCTGCCGCCGGATGAGAGCCCCATCCTCGCCTTCGACCGCTCGTTTGCTGGCAAGGTCGAGCCTCCTGTCGTGGGTGGCAAGGGCTACGTCAACTTCAGGGACGCCTGGACGACCTTCTCGCGCCAGAGCTGGATCCGCCTGTACAAGCTGATAGGCAAGATCTTGGTCGTCACATTCAGCGTATACGTGCTAGTGGTTGCCATCGTTGTGCCCGAGTTCATCCTCATGGTCAAGGCGAGCAAGCCTGTTGACTCCCACTAAAGACAAAGATCCGTTGCACGAAAATGAGTCGGCACGAGGGCCTGGTGTGGAGAACAAGCGGGATATACATGGTGATCGCAATCATGGCCTTGTGGACGCTTTGCAATTGGGTACTGCTTCTTAATTGGGTCGGTCATGATGTTTGCTGGAGCCTTGTTCTGCAGCAGGAACGGTGCATGTTGTGTTAGTGGCGTAATGGTGGTGTTTTTTTATTGTTTTTTCCCCCAGTATTTTTTTTGAGACAATGCATGGCACCTGGACACCACCGCCCCGAGGGCTTTTCCTCACGGAACGCCCGAGATAAATCAATACTAAATCCCACAACACCATTGAATCGAGCCGCGTGCCTTTCTGCCAATGAAGCGTATCGTAATTCTTTGAGTTCCGACTTTTCGAGACTACTACACGTGAGCACATGGAAATACATACACTGTAGACGCTAAAACGATGGGTCCCAATCCTCGCGATGCAGAACCAAGGGCCACGACACTGACATCTCGTACAATTGCCCGGATATCCCACTTCACTTCATCGCCTCTTCCGGATCGGACAGACGGGACCAAATAAAATAAAATAAAAACAGCCTCCCTGTCGTGACCGGGATAATCCAAGCGAGCCACTTCACTCCCAACAGCACCGGCACGGCGAAACTCCAGGGTTGGTCTTCTTCCTCTATTGAATGGCTGACTTGTGTGTAAGGTGTTATATTGGACAAAGGGAAAAGGGAGCTGGCATCTCAAGGGGGGTATAGTTCCTTATTTGTATCCTCCTCGGCTGACTCGTGGACTGGGGAGATACCTGTATCCCGCCCAGGCTCTTCGTTGATGTCGTTTCTTCTAAATCTTCGTTCTTGTACCGGTAACGACAAAATCTGTCCTCCGCCCCCCGCCAAAGAAAATAAGCAAAACAGATTTCTTAACCCTTCTGGAAGAACCAGCTCGACCGCTTGTTGGCGTTGTCCTGGAGGTTCTGGATGGTAGGGTTGGCGGCAGGGGCGTCTCCGCCGCCGCCACGCAGTGGCTTGGCGATTCTGCTGCCCGCGCCGGCGAAGCTGAATCCTCCCGCACCGACGGGTGAGTTCAAGCCGCGAGTGCTGCCCGCCTTGGCGGCCTCCAGGCGCTCCTTGACCGAGGCAAGCTGGACCTCAAACCTGTTGAAGCTTTAGTTAGCAAGGCACCTTGGGACATACGGGCATCTCCCACATACTTGTGATTCGCCTGCGCCATCTTCTCCTGGCTATCCTGAAGAAGGCTCTCCAGGCTCTGGATGCGCTCATTTCTCGCGATGAGCTTCCTCTCCGCAATGGCGACCTCCTTCTTCAGGCTCGAGTTCTGCTCGACCAGCTGCCGCTGCACCTGCGTCAGCTGCTCCAAGTTGCGCTCAAGGAACGCCATCTTCTTCTGCTGTGCGCGGTTATTGGATGACCGCAGCACGTTGTTGTACTGCTCCCGTGTCTCGTCCAGGGAAATCTCGAGTTCGACGACGCGCTCGCACCTGTTCTGAAGGTCGCGCATCAGCGACTTTTTCATTACGTCGAACTCGGCCATCTGCTGCGCGACGGTCTTGCCGTTGTCCATCGCCGGCGCGTTGCCAGACTTGACCTGCCGCTGAAGATCCTCGATGAGAACCCTCAAGCGCTCGTTCTCGTTGGCCGTCTTGGCGATCTCGGCCTTGAGCTCATCCACGAGCTCCATCTGCGTGCCCTGCTTGGAGGCGTAGGCCTGCTCAAGCCTGGCCTTGACCTCCTCGGCATCAGTTTCGCCGAGGTTACGAGCCAACAAGTCCTCGTACTCCCGCTGGAGACTGTCGAGGCGAGCCTCAAGCTCGGCACGGCGCTTGGCATCCGAGCTGCTTGGTGACGAGCTGTAGAGTGAAAGCTCAGCTTGCCGCACGATGCCTTGTGTTGCAACAAGCCTTTCTCGGAGAGCCTTGAGATCCTCTGCCGGGATTGTATAGCCCCCGGAGCTGATCTCTTGGAACTGGTCGAGTTGCTTGATGGCCTCGGCAATAGACTGCTCGTTATCGCTGAAGACGTCGCTGCCAAGATCGAAGCCAGCCATCATCTGTGCCATCTTCTCCGCCTTCTTCTTCTCCTTCTCGTCGAGGATGGCACCACTCTCCTTTGCGCCCATCTTAGCGTCCATCAACTGCTGCTTTACTTCGTCAAGCTCGGCAGTGAGCTCCGAGTTGGCTTCCTTGAGGGCGTCCATAGTGATCTGAGCCTCCTTTCCTTCGAAGCTGAGCCTCTCCAGCTGCATCTTGACCTCGTTTACTTCGGCGTTCAACTTGTCGTTGTCCTTGCTGACCTTGCTGTCATGCTCCTTGAGGAGGCCCAGCTCCTCCTTGGCCTCGCGCAGTGCCTTCTCGGCAGTGACAGCTTGCGATTCCTTCTCAGAAAGCTGGTCCTGAAGCTCATTCTCCCTGCGGAGGAACTCCTCACGCTCATCCTTGTCCATGGGTATCGAGGGTGTCCCAGCCCGTTCGGATGCGGCAGGCGTCTCCGCACGACTCTCTGAAATGAGTCTAGAGGGAGTGGACGGTCTGGCTGGCAATGCCTTGGTTGCGCCATCCGCTGATAGCGAGGGTACCCACTTCTCCTTGGGGACCTGCTCGCCTGCTCGCCACTGCTGAACCTCTCCTTCCAGGTTCACAATGTAATTTTCGAACGTCGTGATCTGCGTCTTGGCCTTTCCAAGGAGTTGCTTCAGTTCCAAGGGGCTCAACTCGGCATTGACCTTGGCCTTGTTCTTGATGGACTTGGCTCGCATACCGAAGCGCAGGGTGCTGAGGGTTTCGGCATCGTTGTAACTACTTGGCGAGCAGTTGATGATCAGAGTCGTCCGACTGTTACCTCCCAGAGATTCCTGCAAGATTCGAGTGAGCTTGGAGTCACGGTATGGCACATGCGATGATTTGCCGTCCGTCAGCGAGTTGATGACCATGCCCAGCGCACTCAAACTCTTGTTGATCTTCTTTGCCTCTTCCAGCGTCTGGCCGCTGGCTCCAGTCTTGCCGACCTTCTCGCTACCAGCCAAGTCGACCAAGAATAGCTGACCACTCTTTGCCGAACCCGTCTCGACGTTCTTCTGCGTGACTGTGATGACAAAGATGGAGTGGGAACGGGACGATTCCTGGTTCATGTTGGTCGCAGCGACAGCTCGTGCGTTTCCACCCCTTCGCATGACCTCATAAACCTCTTGTACGCTCGAAACATAGATCTCCAGAAGGCCCTTGACGTAGACACCCCGGTTCTTCTCCTCGTGCACGGGGAGGTTGTCGTTTTGAGGCGCCATCAGATCCCGAATCCGCTCCATGTAGATCTCCATGTAGCTGACCCGGACGGTGTATTCTATCGTGCTGGGGCTGGACATGATGCTCGCGAAGATCTGCTCGACGATACGTGGGATGACACCTCGGCCCTCCTCGTCGTCGATGCTCGAACCCATCATGGTATAGGACTTTCCGGCACCGGTCTGACCATAAGCGAAGACTGTTCCGTTGTAACCGTTCAGGAGGTCGTCAACAGTGGGGCGAATCGAGTAGTCGAAGATGTCAGACTGCTTGCATTGCATATTGAAGACGCGGTCGAAGGTGAAGGAGCCTTGGGCCTCCTTGGACTAGGGGAGGACATGGCCGTTAGCTACCAGGAAGAGGCCACTGGGGACCGCCATCGGGGGATCGTGACGGCGATGTTCAGGGTACTGTGTGCAGACAAGAAGTTTGGGAACATACGTCGACAGTGCAAGTGTCATCGCCCTCGAACCTGACAATGGGCTGGCCGCCCGACTCATTCTCGACCCGGTTCTGGGGCCGGAACCGGGCGACGACCTTGATGGTGTTCCCACTGGACATTGTGGCTGGCGCTTGAGATGATGCGCTCGGGATGGCTGCAGTCTATCTCATCAACCAGGAAGTGTGCGGCAGGCCGCAGGTTGGAGCAGAGGGTGGGCGGGAGTGTGAGGGGGGGTAGATGTGGCCAAGTTGGCGGCCCTGCCGTCGCAGCAGTCAAGTCGGTGAGGTCTCCCTCAGTCGAGCAATAATAGTGGGGGAAATCTGCAAGGTTTGGAAGGGCGAGCAAAAGCGAGGTCGGTGGGTTTTGGGTGCTCCTTTGTCTAGCCCCCCCTTCAACCAGTAGCGGCTGTGATGATCAATCAGACCAGGAGAACAATCCTCCTCCAGCAGCATCAGCAGGAGCAGGGCAAAGACAAGACAGAGTGACGTTGCGCTGTCAGTCCAGGGGGGGTGACAACAAAAAAACAAGGGGCAGCCTTCTTGGGACTGTTGTTTGTTGGAGGAGCAAACCCCCAATCCCCTCCAACAGCCCAGGGCCCTTCGAGCCCAGCCGAGTCACCAGCATGGCGCGCTAAGCGTGCCGTGCATGATTTGCTACGGAAATGATACGTTCATGCGCCTGGACTTAGCGGCTTAGCCAGGCACATGCAAAGTCACAGCAAATAGTGACACTCGCACTCAAGAATCTGAAAACGCCCATGTGGAGGCAGGACGGGACGCAGGACTTGCCTTGGCACTTGGTATCCAAAGCACAATATCAGGCATATATCAGTGGACTGTTTGATTCACAAAACAACGTCGCAGCATACCATGACCAGATACTAAAGTAAAGTAGCTACATCTACAGTAGAGTACCCAGGTCGTCAGGTAATGATTGCGAGTACCGCCACGGGACTCGGTTGCTTCTCCGGCCTGGGGCCCAAGGTATAATACCGCCGCACATGTACATAGTATATACATGTTCGGCGGCTCCAGCGGCTTGTTCTCCCGGCAGTCCCAATCCGGAATGACAAACATGTACCGTTCCCAAAAAAGCACCGTACAAGGCTGAAGCCTTCATGGGCTCCCAAAGCACATCAGCCCTCTTTCAATTTCTTTGTTCCGTGTCTCACCAACGACCCTCAAGCTTTGGCCCTCGCTGGTTACCACAGCAGCTCAGAGCCTCGAAGACTGAGACGTCGCTTCATTATTCAGGGGCCTCGCCGGCCATGCATCCACTGATCCTCTCTCTGTCATTGACATGGCAAAGTATGATGCACCCAGCAAGACAACCTTGGACTCAAGCTGCCAGTGGTGTTCAGCCGGCCACGGGATATCCGACACGCATCTTTGACAGACGAGCAAAGATTCCAAGATCCCGACGGACTCGTGGCATCTCAGCCAGGCTCATAACTAACCCATATGATAACTATTTGCATGGTATTTTGAACCTACTGTTATTAGCATGGTGTATATTGTTTAACTCTGGTTGTCCGAGCGTTTACGACTGTATGAAGGGATCGCCCGAGAAGGCACGCTTCGCCGCTACATTACCAAGGTATAACACAGGGAGCAAAATGCCATGATACCCTAGAACCCCTTTGGAGAATTCAGTGTAGCCTATATATCGGTGCCCGTCACACCGCCTGCACGTCTTCCATAAAAATTATATAATCGGATTCAGAACGAGATCAGGGCTATGGGCAGTCTTCCGGGAACACCCAGTCCGCCGATACATAGTGCTGCCGATCCGAAAGGGTACCAATGGCTTGAGGCCTTATCTACGTGTTGACGGCGGTCTTGAACCCGCCATTATGCGATGGATGTGGCGGACTGATAATAAATAACCTTTGGCGTATCGAACAGTTGAACATCAAAGGGTTTCAGGAGGGTACCCAGCGGATACGGAGAAAGAGACAGCAGAACAATCACATGAAGCTTGAGTTTCATGGATATTGACACAAGTCTCTAATAAGCAAAAGAGACCGATTGGCCAAAAGACCAGAATTTCCAATGTACGCATTGGACTTCCCTAGCAGTAGTCTATAGAGACGTCGCGTCACACATATAGTTTGTCCGCACCTCGCTTCCACCAAGTCGTCACAAAAACTAAACCTCACAGATGTATAGGTAGAGTAATTCTACTAATATACATAAAAAAAGTCATCATAAGAGGTCAGCAAGTAAACAGTGTATTTGCCGTAGATGTACCCAGGTAGACAGACCAAACTTACTCCGGTACGATGGACCCAACTGACGAGAATATCACAACAATACATACTGCGAAGTATGTACACCATAAAAGGGAAAGACTCGACAAGCTAGCATGTTGGCCATCTCGTTATCATGATGTATTATTTCTTAATGTGGGATCAAAATTCAACCACCAACACTCCAGAGAAAAGTTTCAGATACAGACACCCGGGCCAGAGCAAGTCCACAGCCCGCCCCAAAAGAAAATACAGCCCGGGCTGGCGAGAGGCAGACACCTGGGTAGCCGAATATTTGCTCAAACTTTCGAATCCAGGAAGCCACCATATGAGGCCCAACCCACGCTCAGGGGCGTGGGTGCATCCATTTTCCCTGTAGCTTCACAAACCAGACGTCGCCAATGGCTCCAGAGGCGAGCTAATACTCGGGAATTGCGATGATCCAAATTGACGATACCAAAGGAACTGAGACGCATATACATCATTCCCTGCGGCGAACCTGTGTCGAATCATCCACCCGGCTCCAATAGCAGCAGGGGAGTACTGGGACAGAGATACCACTTGCTCAAACGCCCTTGCGGCTGGTAGGAAGTCCGTAGAACCGGATGCGCCGAACCAGCCTTATCAATAAGAAAACCACGGCTCCAAGTACCCGTGATAGCAATTCAAACGCCTACGCCACATGGTGCCCATACGTTCCCAACACCCGTCGGTGACCCAATCTGATTGTGTATACGTCTCAACAGCGACTTTATTCCTCCCAGCTCTTCTCGACTGTTTCACGGACCCTCTTGGTGTATTCCTTGCGGTTATCCTTGTACAGGTTGGACGCTTCAACATTTGCTGGCGATCCAGTGTTTGGGTCGTTAAGGAGACTGCAAAAGCCGGCTGTCAGCCGTCATCCGCACTGAAGCCTCGGGCAATGGAGGGCTCGTTGCGGTCCTCCCCGTGCTTGTCAAACTCAACCCACCTCTGAATGCTCGTGAGCACCGCAGCGACATCGTACGTCGGGCTCCACCGGTTCTGAAGGATATCTAGGCACAGCTCCCCGGTGGCGTATACGTTGGGGTGGAACATCTGGCTGATGAACTTGACCGAAGGTGGCTTGTTGGGATACTGCTCCTCGAAGTGCATGACGAGCCGGAAGGTGCCGTCCTCGAAAGGGGTGTCTGCCGGACCGATGATGACTGCGTTCCATGTCATGACATTATCGGGCACTGGGGACGCTGAGACACCGGCTGGAGGATCGGTTTGCATGCGCTGCAGATGGCGGTGGTTGTCAGTGACGGCAATGCTTCGCTGAACGGCTGGTGATGGGGTGGTGAGTGTCGCGTGGGCATTTTGCTACCGACCTTGAAGTCACGCATCAAACGACGCCTGGCTGCCGTCGACATGCTCGCAGATTAGAGCGGCTTCTGGGCTGATAGTTGGTGGCAGGGTCGAAGGAGAGTGTTCCCGGTGGTTGAGGTCTTGTCAATGCGCGGTGACGATCCTCAGGTGGCGGTGGTCAGCGGTTGGGTTGGGTAGATGGTCTGGGCGAGGTGAGCGAGCTTGGGTCCGGACCACTACCGCCACTGTGCTTGCCGATATCGATAGGCAGGGCCCATGGTGAGAGAGACAAGACCCTGACTCTCAGGGTCACTGGCTGATGGGAAGATGATGGGGAGTAACCATGTACCTAGGTGCCCTGCCTAGCGAGGTACCTACGCAGGTGCTAAGTACCTAGGCGAGCTGTGCTTCTCGGTTGTACTTGCGAGCATTGGTACCTGCTGGCCCCGGTTGGCCGTGACAAAGCAGGGCAGGCCAGTGTAATCCCAGAGCCACCCGGTCGCTTCCCTCTGCTGCAGACGATCTGACGATGCGGATTCAAGATTGCTGCCGGCAATCCGAAGGCCGTCCGGAATGGTGGCGGCGGCTAGTGGAGGTTTAAGCATTACCCAAAGGTGCGAGGACGCTCACATGCCGAGGATGATCGCAACCCCCTGCTCGCCCCAGCTTCCGGCGACGGCGCGCGTGCTTGGTGCACTCTTGTTTATACATCACCCTTTTTGGCAGCCCATTTCCTCCCTCGAGTGCCGTCGGGATCTTGCAGCATCGGCCAACTTTCCAAGCATTCAGACCTGCACATCATGCCTCTGCGTGCGTCATTCAGGAGTGGCGCTGTCACATGCCGACCTGCTTCCACTCGCGCTTTCTCGGCGGGGACAGCTCTTCGACAGGAAATAAGAGATGCGTACATCCTGAGCGCCGCCAGGACGCCAACGGCTAAAGTCTGTTCAGTTCCAGGGTCTCGGGCACTACGGAATAACCAAACTGACCACTACTCGTAGTTCAATGGCTCTTTCCTCACCGTCCCGGCACCAAAGCTCGGCGCCGTGGCCATCAAGTCCGCCATCGACAAGTCCGGCGTACCAATCTCAAAGATAAGCGACGTCTATATGGGCAATGTGCTGCAAGCCTCGGTGGGGCAGAGCCCAGCAAGACAGGCAGCCGTGTTCGCGGGCCTCCCTCCAAGCGTCGAGGCCATCACCATCAACAAGGTCTGCGCCTCGGGCCTCAAGGCAGTCGTCCTCGCTGCGCAAAACATCCAGCTCGGTCTTGCAGAGGCGCAGGTCGCCGGTGGCATGGAAAATATGTCACAGGTGCCTTACTATGTACCACGGGCAAGCTCGCTGCCCGCCTTTGGCCATGTGAAGATGGAGGACGGCTTGATCAAGGACGGCCTCACAGACGTCTATGACCAAATTCACATGGGCAACTGTGCCGAGAATACGGCAAAGAAATACGGGCTCAGTAGGGAGGTGCAGGACCAATACGCCATCCAGTCGTACGAGCGGGCGCAGGCAGCCTGGAAGGCCAACGCGTTCGCCGACGAGATTGCATCAGTCACGGTCAAGGGTAGGAAGGGCGAGACTGTGGTTGATACAGACGAAGGCTATTTGGATGTCAAACTGGAAAAGATCCCAACCTTGAAGCCTGCCTTTATCAGAGACGGGACAGGCACGGTCACGGCTGCGAATTCCTCGACGCTCAATGACGGTGCCAGTGCCTTGGTACTGGGCAGCAAGGCCATCGCACAGGAGTTCGGGTCCGGCTCGAGGGTGCTGGCCAGAATATGTGGGTCCGCTGATGCTGCAACCGACCCAATCGACTTCACCATTGCGCCGGCCAAGGCTGTCCCGATCGCCCTCGAGAGAGCCGGCATAACAAAGGATCAGGTGGCCATATGGGAGTTTAACGAGGCCTTTGCAGCTGTCATAAAGGCCAACGAAAAGGTAGGCTTAACCCGCTGTCCTCGCTATCTTTTTGTTTCCTCCTCCTGCGGTGAGGGAAAAGGATGTTCCTCCCTGAACACTACCTCACGGCAACAACTAGGACCGAGTTTTGGGCTGACCTGTTGTTAGATTCTCGGACTTGAGGGAGCCAAAGTCAACCCAGTTGGCGGTGCCATCTCCTTGGGTCATGCGCTGGGCAGTTCCGGGTCAAGGATCCTCACGACTTTGCTTCACCAACTTAAGCCTGGTGAGTATGGTGTTGCAGCGATCTGTAACGGCGGTGGCGCAGCGACGGCGGTTGTTGTCCAGCGTATTGAGTCTGTATGAGAAGGGAAAGCATACTGGGCGGCCCCACCGAACATTAAAAGGCCTGCAACACCAAGAAATAAATATAGGCTATTATGAGCGTACTACTCCAAAAAGGCGCTGCCTGTGTTCGCCTGTGTTATAGTTGCACATGTGATGTCAAAAATCGAGTATTGTCCTCCAAGAGCCTTGAAATCACACCGGCAGTATTGAACAAAGCGTAGAAACGGGAATGACCCTCAAGGTTTTCTATTTCCTATGATTATTCCTGGATTGAATTTGGCAGTTTGCTAACCAGTAACTCGGGTCCATTCAATCAATCATCCGATCTACTCCATGGAGCATATGGCTTGAGGTTGGGGTTGGTGATTGAGGTCAAAACTCCAATGGCAGACTTCAGGCCAAAATAACACTGGCGTACAGAATCATTTGGGACCAAATAAATTGACCAAAGCACAAAGCGCGTGGAATCCCCGGAATGAAACCAGAGTTGAACACAAGCAAGCACTGATGATGAAGCTTATGTAAGCCAATACGCATTCATCTCACTATCTGTGGCTGCACGGACTCGGGCGTCACAGCCCATGCAAACAATACATCTTCTTCCTGCCCAGGTGCACCGTGCCTTGACGCACACTCACCCTACATTCCAAGCAACAAAACTCATGCGACAATGACTCCTCTGACCACACAATTCCTATCAGGTATCAGGAATCATGTGGTCGCGCTAGACGGCGACAGCCTCGACGCCTGGCTGCAGGTCGAACCAGGCGCAACCAGCCACGCCTATCTGCAGCTCCGAGACGAGCTGAGGCAAGGCCTGGGAGTGAACTCCCAGCTCGAGAAGCTGGTTGAGAAGTCCCTGCCAGAGAAAGACGACCCACCAGATGGCACTGGATCACCATGGCCCAGTTTCATCACATTTGTCAAAGATTACCTGATATACTGGCGGGACGTGGATTTCGACGACTTGATGGGCGTCCAAGAGTCGCTATCAGGATTGTTAACGTGCGTACCTTACTTACACTTAACCCCCAACGTTTGCCCAGCATGTCTAACCACTTGTAGATCTTGTGCCACTGCGCTGTCGCACCCACAATATGGAAGCGTTATGTTCCAGACCAGCATTTCGATTTCAGAGGCACTGTCAAAAGTAGTCATGCTGCTTCACCAGCGTCCCGAGTTGATGCAAGGGCGAAGGTCCGTCGCCGGCGGCGAGGACAGCAAGTCTATGGTCGAGCAGTCTGCCGACATCATCCAGAAGATCTTCACATCATGTCTTACGGACAGGTCGAGCACAAGGTTTGCAAGACCAGAAGGGAAAAAGGTCGGCGTATACATTTTCGCCAACCTTGTCCTGAAACTTCTCTTTACTGTGAGTTGCCACGCCAGGCCCTTTTGACTGGCCGTATTACTGACAACTCGTAACCAGTGCGGCAAATCTCGCCTTGCAGCACAGCTGCTGCTCAACGTGTCCGCGAGCGGGCCACCGCTTGAGTTATATCCTGCTGCACAACGAGTGACCTTCCTTTACTACCTGGGCAGGTTCAATTTTGATTGCGACAATTTTATTCGCGCGTCTTTGTGCCTCGAAGAAGCCTACCTGCAAACCCCACCGGCCCTTTTGCGCCACCGCAGACTCATTCTCACCTACCTCATACCGGCCAATATCATGCTGGGGCGGTTTCCAAGTGAGGCTCTGCTCGCCAGACCGGAGGCCACAACTCTTGCCCCCATCTTTCTCCCAATCATGGCGGCGATCTGCAAAGGAAGCTTTCTTGCTTTCCAGCAGGCGATAGCCGCCCATGAGCGCTGGTTATACCAAAAAGGCCTTCTTTTCACTCTCGCATTCCGCCTACGTCCCATTGTATGGCGCTCTTTTATCAGACGATGCTTCCTCCTTACTTACGAGGCTCCACCACCAACCTCACGCGCAGCGCCAACTCTGAATCTAGCAGACGTGTACGTCGCCGCATCATATGTTCAGAAGCGCCTCGAAGGCTTCATACCTGCACGCACTCAACAGCAGCCAAAGCGCCAGTCACAGACGAACAATATATTTATGATGGCTGTGACCAACAGCGCTGCAGATGCCTCAACTGTACTGGTGCCGCCGCCAGGAGGGAAGCCAACGAACTTAAAACCTAGTGAGGGTTTATTCTGGGGGGATTTGCAGGTGACGGAAAGAGAAGTGGAAGGCGTTGTTGCGACGCTGATTGCTCAAGGACTGATGAACGGTTTTCTTGCTCACTCGAGCGGAAGATTCGCCGTGATGGGAGCAAAGAAGGGCGGCGGGCCGCTCGCAGCAGGCTGGCCGCCAGTCGTCAGGGTAGTAGCGGAGAGGATGGTGGAGGATGGCGTCAATATCGACGAAGTCCCTGCCTGGGTGAAGATGCCAGCAGGCTACGTTTGATACAAGACGATATTGGGGGACAAGCTCTCACGAAGCGATCTGTGGGCGAGGGAAAGTGTGAAGGGAGACGTCGTGCACACCCTCTTCATCTCCATGATCTTCTGGTGATTTACAGGAAATATTGCCCTCTGGCTCTGGCCTTTCGAGACCGCCGCAGATTCTCCAGATGTCCGTCTTGAGTTTACTACCAGCCTTTGGCGACGTTGAGTTCAGTATCGTGCCCTACATCTTCCAGGATACGCTGACATATGATGATGCAACAGGTTAACAACTACTCTCAACATGTTGGGCTGCAGAGGAAGCGGGTTCACCCACGTCACTGAGCGTGGTTGAGGCCTCATATATATAGTGGCTTTCTGGATTCAGCACAACAAGGGTTGGCATGTCAGTCGCTGAACCAGGCACTGAAGCTGGCAGATTCGCGGATCAGTTGACATCGGATTCGAAATCCGCCCGCAAGCCAGCACGGGAGGAACCCCCGATCCTCTCCGGTCTCCTGCATCGGCATTTCAATTGTCGCTTCCCGTCTCCTTGCAAGCCACTTTCACAGCCTGAAAAGCAAGAGACCTGGGATCTAGATTCATGTCAAGCTTCGCGGCATGGCTCATCTCCACTTCCATTCCTATTCATGGAACTTGAGAAGGAGGCTTGGCGATGGGTCTCTTTGCGGATCACGGCCGCCCCGGAATCTGACCGATCCAAACAGCTGAGGGACTCGCTGTTTTGGTCACGCGATCGCGATGCCCTCAGACACAATGAAGTCATTGCGCTCCTATCATCAAGCTGACAAGTCAGCATCTCCAGCACTACGACCGGCGAAGGGAGCAATATTAAATCGGGATCAACCACCCCAACACCATCAAGTCAACCACTCCTTGTCGTCTCATTTTGCGCCAGACTTGTCATTGGTGTACCTTGCAGCCGCCGGCGCTGCGTTCCTGACTTGTGCGCGGCTAAGCCCAAAGGGGCAGTCTGCATATAGCATCGGACCTGATTCGCTACGACATTGATCATCTAATCTCCCACGCATGCCTTGCGTCTGGCCGCGTGAGTGTGCGAGTGTACACTATGAGTGCGCTGGCAGGCTGGCCAGGCTGCCAGGCTGGCGGCACCTCGCGCCCGGATTGTCGTCTTGATTTGGTTCGAGGCAAAACGATGGGCGCCGACTGGTCTAGGCGCCGCTTGACAGGCCCACAGCAATAACCTAAAAGAAGCCAAGTGCGGAGAATACAACCATAGCAAAGAAGACATCCAGGAGGCCCTCCCCCCGTCTCTTGCAGGTCTTGCAGGGGGTCATTCGATCCTTTTTCGGCTACTTCCATTTTGCACCTGGTCGATAAGTCGCAGCTGTGGGTCATTGTTCTCCTTCCTGTCCCCGGGGCCCCCCTCCGGCTCGACCGCCTCTTCACCAACTGCCTCGCTCATTTCGTTTCCCCAGCTTCGTGCGCGCTATTCGGGCAATTCTTTCAGAACCCACACGCTCTTTTCAAGTCTCGCTCGCTCACTTTGCTGCTTTCTTCTGCTCTTCAGCAGAAATCCACTCCTTTGGTCTACACCGGTTGGATCGCGAACAGAATAAGTGGTTGGACTGTGGTTTGTTGACTGCTGCTTTTTGAGGAATACGACTGTATGCCTCGCGGACTAGAACAACAACACCACATGCCCTGTCATACTCGGAGACACCGCTTTCCAACAATCTTGCCCATCACAGCGACCCTCGGCCGAAGAATCAGCCCTGGGGTTTCTTGGTAGCGCTCTGCTGCTCACGATCCTTATCCTCCATTCGTTTTGCTGTCGCAGTCGTTACCCATGAGCAAAGCAGTACTTGCGGCCGCGCTGGGCTGGGCCCTGCTATTGTTGGCTGCTCAGCCGGCATCGGCGACGTCGGCTCACCGTCGTGCTCATCAGCACTATAGCAACAACCACACTCACAAAGACCAAGATGCCCAAGAACTCGGTTTACTGGAGGCACGTGGACGGCTCGTCAATAGAGCAGGGCAATGCGCCTTTCCAGAGGGCGAACCCGGCCTCGTAGCCATCACCCCGGGCTCGAAGAACAGGGGCTGGGCCTTGAGCCCCGACCAGGAGTGCACTGCAGACTCGTACTGCCCTTTCGCTTGCGAACCTGGAATGGTCATGAATCAGTGGAAGAAAGGGACGTCGTATGTGTATCCCGAATCCATGTATGGAGGGCTGTACTGCGACAAGTCCGGCAAAATCGTCAAGCCATTCCCGGACGAGCCGTACTGTGTCTCCGGCGTTGGATCCGTCAAGGCCGTGAACAATTGTGGCAAGGTGGTCGCATTCTGCCAGACAGTTCTTCCCGGGAACGAGGCTATGTTGATCCCTACAACGGTCATGGACAGCGCAACCATAGCTGTACCAGGACCGTCTTACTGGGGCTCTACAGCCTCACACTTTTACATCAATCCTCCCGGCCACACGACGGAAGATGCATGTATCTGGGGCACAGGTTCAACGGACATTGGGAATTGGTCGCCTTATGTCGCCGGAGCCAACCAGGACGCGACTGGTAACACATTCGTTAAGATTGGTTACAACCCCATATACACGGATTCTTTCCATGGCGTCAAACCATCATTCGGCCTGAAGATCGAGTGTGACGGGAATTGTGTTGGCTTGCCCTGCTCCATTGACCCCAATGCTGACGGCTTTGGAGTCGTTAAGAGCGCCCTCTCGGCTACCGGCGCAGGCGGCGCGGACTTCTGCGTGGTCACAGTTCCCAGGGGATCTACGGCAAATATAGTGGTCTTCAACACCGACGGCACAACGGGCGATGATAAACCAAGCTCGTCGTCTTCTTCCAAGCAGGCTGCAACCACATCGCAAGCTCCGAAAAAGCCCAAAATCGCCGCCGTAGCCACCACCTCGAGCTCGACCCCAGTTACGACTGAGGCAACTTCGAGCACGAGCGCGAGCAGCAGCTCATCAAGCTCGCCAACCAGCTCGTCATCCACTACTAGCACTGTCGCCACCAGCAGCTCGACCCCGCCGTCCACAAAAGACTCCAGCACAACCTATGCGTCGGCGACACTCGGCGGCATCTTCCAAGAAAGTGGGAAGGGGAGGAGCTCGCAAGCCTTGACAGCTGCCACGTCCGCGGCCGAGTTGCCGGAGGCGACGACAGACGCCGCGCCAGCTGCAGAAACTTCGTCCGAAAACGACGCAGCGAACCCAGACCGGGGACAAGCAGCATTTGCCGGCTTCGTCATCGCCTTCATCGCCGCAGCAATGCTGTACTGAGACCAGATCACATCAATCTTGGATCTTCTGCCTCTAACCAAAATACCATTCTCTTCCAAGCCTGCCAGCAGCTGTCTTTTTCCTGTCAATACAACCACCGGGACGCAGATTCTCAAGGCAGCGCCTTTCCGGCAACTTCACCGCTGGCGTGACATCGCGATCGACATCACCACTATTATCACCACCTCTGGGCGGCGCATGGAATTGCACCGCGATCTTCTTGCCTATTCATTCGACGCTGCTGGCATTTTACCACCCTTTTATTTTTCCCCCTTCGACAACTGCCTATTTACCACATACAACCTTATAAGCCTCTTCCCTTCTTGTCCTCTCGAAGACGGCTGAACTGCAAATCTGCTCCCCCAACGCTGACCCTATACCTTGGGATCTCAGTGTTTTATTGTTTATTGTCTTATGCGGTGGATCGAAACTCGCCCCCTTTTGAGACTTGTTCCCATTCTTGAGGCATGGCACTTTCTGGTGCCATCCAACGCCACCTGTGGCGCCCTTTTTCATATTGTTCTCTTCTCGGTGGAGATATATCTTCGACATTATACCCATATACGCGACTGGATGTTTTCACGATGACTGAGGCAAGAGGTGATGCCTTCTTTGGGAAGGTTGAGGACTTGCGGCAACGCTTCTTTGGAATGGTTGCCCAGCGAGTTTATCCCCCCCCCTTTCAATTGTGCTCTTTTCTTTGTTACATAGCAGGAGAGCTTGACGATTGATACCTGCAGCAATGTCGTTTATGACTTTTTAGGTATCTTTAGCAATGGATCATGAGGGCCGAATTTCCCACCACGATGCAGCCAGTTCCCGATTTCTGAGTGATGCTCCAGCCGTGATACAGCGAACTTGGTCGCATCAAGGCTTCTCCGCTAAAAGCATTCTTAGCAGATAGTCTATGTTTGCGTCCCTCTATACTCTTTGACTGTTAAAAGTATGGAGATATTACGCTGCAGAGAAGATCAGACCGTTGCGATTCAGAGCTGCCGATGGATAGCATCATGAAGCGTACACTGCAGATGAATTCGCTCTGCTGCACTAGGGGTGCTCTTCTAAATATCCCAATCGATAGACATAACAATAGTATTTCGTAGTATCTCGCTTCTTATCTCTCGTTAATAGTCCTTGCAAATGTATGCGACACTGCGACACGAGGCAAATGTTGTAGAACGATTGTGCACTCAGGTGCCTGTGGGTTTGATACTCCCGAAGGAACAAATCCAAAGTCTATGATGGCGTCAAAAGAGTTGCGATAGTCCCACCAGAGCGCCCCGCTGCTTTCCCGCATACCCGTTCTTCTAAGGGTTTCATCCAAATTGGATCGGTCTGTCTATGAGCTATTCGTGTACACATGAAGGGCATCCAACCAGCGCTTAGTCCGGAGTTTCGCCAACCTGCTCATCGAAATCCTCGTACTCATCACTTGAGGATTTGGAAGTACCTGCAGCAGCAGTCGCCTTTTGCGACGAGTGCCGCTCGTGATTTTGCATCAAGATCTGGCCACCGCCTTTCCTGCCAAAGAAGTCCTCCGTCCTCAAGGCTCGTATCCGGTCCGGGGTAATACCCGACATGGACTGGCCCGACGCGCGGTGCTCCCGAATCGACTCGCGCATCGGGACCATGGCTGCATCCCTGCAGGCCTCCTTGATGTCGCTTCCCGACATGCCTGCCGTGACCTTGGCTATGTATTCCAGCTCGAACGAAGGGTCGCACTTTGTTCCCTGTAGGACCAGCTGCAGTATGCGGCGCCGTTGGTCCTTGTCTGGCAGTGGGACCGGGAACTTCTTGGGCATCCTGCGCAGGATGGCCTCGTCGATGTCGTGGATCCGGTTCGTGGCGCCGAGCACACAGATCCTAGAGGGCACACCGGCCGCATTCGAAGACGTCAGGCCGTCCCAGAGGGTCATGAACTCGGCCTTGACCATGCCGCTCGCCTCGTGCTCATTGCTCCGCCGCGTCCCCAGCACCGCGTCGATCTCGTCGATGAAGATGATGGCGGGCTCCAGCTTGCGCGCCAGGGAGAAGACGGCCCTGACGAGCTTGTTCGAGTCTCCGTACCACTTCTCTGTGAGCGTGGATATGTGCAGGTTGATGAAGGAGGCGCCGCTCTCGTGCGCCACCGCCTTGGCGAGCATCGTCTTGCCGCAGCCCGGAGGGCCGTAGAGCAGCACGCCAGAGGGCGCGGAGAGAAGCGGGGCGGCGTGCGTGTACAGGTGCGGCATGGTCAGCGGGTAGATGACGGACTCCTTGACCTCCTCGATGATGTCCTCTAGGCCGCCGATGTCGTCGAAGCCGACGGGTATGTCCTCCGGGGCGACCACCTCCAGCGCGACCATGGCCTCATATTCGTTCAACTGTATGTCCTCGATGCGCGGGCCCTTGCGCGAGCTGTTGGGGTCGGTGCCGTCAACGCCATCCTCGGCTCTGTTCCGCCCTAAGCGCGATAGGTTCGCCTGCGCCTTTATCCTAGCCTGCTCATGCTTTTCCTTGTCTGGGTCGGCGAGAGTGCTTGCAAACGTGGACAGGAAGTTCTTGACAAGGAAGAAGGATACGAAGGCCTGTGACCGAGGTTAGTATGGGTCCGTGGGGTCTCGGTGACACTGCGACAGGAAACGCAACGAGGCGACATACAAATGCACCAACAGTGACGATGTTCAGGACGGCGTCAGTCGTCCGGGCTCTGCGGTCGCCCATAACTAAGCTGGACGGGATCCCACTAATGGGATGTATGCGGCGCCGACGAGCTGCAGGCTGAGGCGTGTACAAATACGCAAGAGGGAGGAGACAATGATAAACACAGGTGTTGTCAAGTTAGGTACTTGATTGAGTGCCTACCTAGGGAAGTAGCCTGGCGGGATCATTCGAGGCCTACCGAGGTCGAAGGCGAAGGTTACGCCGTCTGGGGTGGCGCTAGGTTGCATGCGAACTGGCGAAGTGCCGCCCGCTGGCCAGCAGGACGATTGCTGGCCGCACCCCACCCCCCGCTTGGGCTCACCCGTGCGCTGCTGCTGCTGCTTGCATCAGTCGCTTGTTTACTTTGCCTACCAGCTCGGCTCGTCACCGCGAACAACGCCCGGCTGCGTGCGACATTTGTTGGCACCACACCCACCATCCTGGGATCGTGATCAGTTGCGCCCCTATTTCTGCGCAGTAACCTACGAAACTATTACATCTTCCAACTACAAAGAGAAACCAGCTGCCAACCTTGACTCCCCCAAGTGCCGGTCCGAAATATCGAAGCGACGCGTTTCTCGGCTAGATGCCACAGACCAAACTGTCCACCTTGCTCGACTTGGCAGACTCGGACTCGGGCTCGGACTACGGCGTCAAAACACATTCCACGGTGCTGAGGAGGGCCGGAAACATGCCTGCGGCAAACAAGGGTCGAGGTCGCGCCCCTGCCAACAAGGTCACGAAGCCGGAGCCCCAGACCAAGACGCGTCGCGCTGGGACCAAGGCTGCGGCTGCCCTGGAGGAGGAAGCAGAGAGGCAGGCGCTTGCAGAGAAGGCCACAAATCCACCAGCCAAAGCGACACGAGGTCGCAAAGCGAAGAAGGCCCCCGAGCCTGCCGAGGATGAGGACGACAACGGGGCAGATGACGTGCTGGCAACGCCGCCGCACAGCGACGAGCCCGCGAAGACCAAGGGTGGCCGCGGCCGTCCAAGGAAGGATGCCGTGGTGCCCGACTCTGTGCAGAAAAAGGCAGAACCTTCGGCCGTGAAACGAGGGCGGAAAGCTGTTGCCGACAAGGCCGGGAAGCAGGCGCTGGCCGAGATTCCGGACACTCAGGCAGGAGATGCGATGGACATGGATGCCGCCGAGGAGCAGGACCAGGTGGAGGACCTGCCGACTTTCTCGCGGTTCAGCGCCCCTCCATCAGCCCAGCGGGCTAGCTCGTACCATGTCCCACTGAGCGCGTCCAAGCGGTCAGCGAGCTCGTCATTGATAGAGGACGACCCCTCAACCAGGCGACACCTCGGAGAATTGACGAGAAAGTATGAGGCATTGGAGCTTAGATACAGAGAGCTGCGGAATGTGGCGGTTGTGGAAGCGGAGAGGAACTTTGATCAACTGAGAAAGCAGAGTGACGAGAAAACTCAGGGTATGTGCCATTGGGTCCCATGCTCTGCCCAAAAACGGCGTGCGCAACGCTAATGTCATGTGCAGCTTCTAATGAGCTCATAAAAAGCCTCAAGAACGAACTTGCGAGCCAGAGGCAGCTAGCGAAAGAAGGACAAAAGTCCCAGCAGCAGTTTGAGGCCAGCCAAGCCAAAGCCGACAAGTTACAGGCCCAGGTCACAGAGATAACAAGAACGCTGTCCGAGGCCAAGACTGAGATCAAGTCGCTCACCACCAAGCTGAATGCCGCGCGAGCTGCCGAGGCGACAGCCACTGCCACGGCGCAGGCCGCGTCGGGGAGGGTCCCGGGGAGCGCCATGAAGCCTGGCGCCTTGGGCCGAGCCGTGGACCAGGCGCAGGTGCAAGCCCAGCTGCAGGCCACCCAGACGGCCAAGATGAAGGAGAACTTGTATAGCGACCTGACCGGGCTGGTGGTGACAAGCGTCAAGCGCGACGGGCCCGAGGACGTGTATGATTGTATCCAGACGGGTAGGAACGGCAGTAAGTGCAGCCCGTACGCAAGGACAGTAGTATTGACGGCGACTGACTGTTGGGCCATGACAGCACTACACTTCAAGCTAGCCATCGCGAATGAGAACTCGGACGAGAACACGGACGAGTCCGAGTTCATGTACAAGCCACAGCTGGACGAGCGCCGCGACAGCCAGCTCATCGAGATGCTGCCTGAGTACCTCGTTGAGGAGATCTCTTTCCCGCGGACCCACGCTGCAAAGTTCTATTCTCGCGTGCTGAAATCTCTGACAGAGAGACTGGACTAGGCTGAATTCAAATTCTCTGTCTCGGTCCCTTCCGCTTGTTGAGAGTCTCATGTGTGCCTCTTGAGGAACTGAAGTTGCGAGGCGGGCGTACCCTCGATTTGTGTTGGGGTCAAGCAGTAGTGGCGCATATTATGTTGTGCTTGGCTAAGCCACCGTCTCTGAGCGTTGTCGCATGGGCAAGGAGTTGGGCACTCGGTATCCTTTTGTACACAGTATCTGCTAATCGGCAGTCTTGATTAAACGAGAGTGACGAACGTGGCACGTAATTATAGTGATCCCATTTCATTTGCTCATTTGGTCATGGTCTCGTTGACATGTGCCCCGTTATCCAAATATCCAACCCGCGATATTGCCCTCCCCAAGATCTTTATTTACACATATGCCCATGTTCGTAAATCATTCAACAACATTACCGCAGAAAACCCAGATGCCCCACATGATGTATCCGTCATGATGCTTGCCTTGACGGCTGAACCTGCCGCATACCCACCCAGACAACCCCAGCTTCTCCCGCTTATCTGGCCCAGCCGATGCCGATGCCCCTCCCCTCCTCGGCAACCTTCTCACTTACACTTCTCTTCCCGAACGAGAAGTACCTCTTCGCAGCGTCTCCGCCGCCCACACCGCCCAGGTCCACATCATTCCCAGTCGAGACCTGTCTGTCGCTTCCGATGACGATGGGCGGCGTCGCCGGCTTGAGCTCGCCGTACGGCTTAGAGTAGAAGTCGGACTCGGGCTGGATGGAGCTGTTCCGGTTGCGCGCGCCGCCGGCCCACGTGTAGCGCTTGCTGAGGCTGGCCTTGAGCCCGCCGTAGCTCCGCGCGGGCTTCTCGTCCGCGGTGTCGCCCCCGGCTTTCATTCCGGCCTGCACGTTGCCGCTCACGCGCTGGTCGTTGAGGTCGATCTCGGAGAGGGCCGACGGCTTGCGCATGATGGGGTTCTCGCTGATGGGCCTGCGGCCAGGCTTGCCCGCGGTCTGAGTGAAGTTGACGAGCGACGGGTTGGAGCGCAACGGGTTGGGGTGCTGCGACGCCAGATCGCCGTCGTTCTCGTCCAACTCGTCTGCCCCCGGGCTCATGAGGCCTCTGTAGCCGCGCCTGCCGCCATTCTCACCGTCTTCGTAGTCCGACTCGAAGTCTGAGTCGCGCGTGTCATATGGATGGCTCAGAGAATCATATCCCAGGGCCATCTTCCTCTTCTTCTCAGCCGCCCTCTCGGCAGCGTTGATGGCGCGGTTGCGCTCCAGCGTGCGATTGATCAGCGACTCTGACGCATACCAGGACTCTGTGAATTTCGCAGGCCTTGGCAGTGCAGCAGCGTCAGCCGCATTTGTTCTGGTAGGATGGTGCGAGGCCGCTGTGCCAGTGCTAGGTCTGGACTGGTGGCCATAGCTCCTGGGCGAGTCCGGGACGATATCCCGCGTGGGAACCTCTGCATAGGAAGAGTAGGAGCCACGCCATGCGCTTTGGTGAGGTGGCGGGGCAGGTTTGCTGGAAAGAGGCGTCGACGGTGTTTCAGACATTGTCTTCAGGTCCTCTCCGATGGCTGAGTTCCGCGGCGAGTTCTTCGGGGAGTTGCCTGGCGTGATCTGATACTGCCTTGCAGGGAAGCCGGCAGAGCCGAAGGAGCCGCGCGGGCTCCGGGTGGCGTGGAAGGGGATGGAGGGTGGGCGATCAAGCTCATCGCCGGGAACACCAGAGTACCGGCGGCCGTCGATAGGAGTGGGGAGGCGTTTCTCATCCTCGGTGGGGAACGTGGACGCTGCTGTCATGGACGACTTATTCCTCTTGTGCCGCCTGGAGGTCAGGTTGTCCTCCAGAGGGTTACAGTCGGGCGGCAGGCGGGTGATGTGCCTGAATTTCAGGGCCAGCCAGAGGCCGATGCACAGCGACAGCAAGTGCAAGGCCCCGCCGCCGATGAGGCTGTAATACAGAGAGGGGACAAAGTAGTCCATGAGGCTCTGCGGGCTGAGCATGGTGCCCCACTCAGGACTCGAGTTGTGAACAGACAGGGCGCCGAAGGCGTACAGAGGGAGGGTGGTGAGGTCAGATATGGAGGAGAATATCTGGTAGGCGGCCGAGGACGCGGGGGGCCTTGCCCCGGCGGGGCGGGCGAGGTGGAATACGCCGTAGACACAGTGGATCAAGACTGCACCGGCCTGCGTTGGGGTTGGAGCGGGTCAGTATTTGAGAGTTATAAATGGCAAATAGTCCGTGTCAGTCAGAGACAGGGTGGATTGCGACTTACAGTGATCCTCATGACCCAGGCGGTCAGGGGGCTGACCTTGAGAATGACGATCATGAGGAAGAGAATGCCAGCGGCGACGATCATCTCGAGCACGCGAAATGCCAGCTGCACGATCCTCATCCACTTGATCCACCATTTTGTGGCAGGGCCAAGGGACGTCCACCCTGGCCGTGGGCCTCGGACCTCATGTGCGCTGCGTGTGTGAAGATGTGGGGTCAGCTGGGCTGTTCACTTATTCTTCACTTGGTGTAGTGTATGTACGTGTACACCATGCTGGGGGAGACGGGCAAGTGGTGCACTCGTGTCGATGCTTACTCTGGGTGGCGGTTGAAAGACACGAGCGGGCCCTCGTGCTTCGGCCTGAGTGGCCTTGGCTCCCAGCTCGACCGTGTCACAGCCTTTGGGTCGAAGACGGTGGTTGGGAAGCGTGCATCGTCGAAACTGTCGAACCTGTTATACATGTAGGGCTGGTGAGTCCCACTCATCTTGACTGAGGTGGCCGACGGTAACGACAGCAGCAAGCAGGGAGGATGAGAACGAGTGAGTGAGACCGCTAGCCAGACTCAGGCCTTCGGGCTCAAAGACCTAGGGCTAACTGAAGATTGTGGGAGAGGGGTGCGATAGCGACTGGAACGTCGAGGAAAAGGACGAGATGATGGCAGTTGAGCAAAGAAGTCTAGACTGTTCCTGCATGCAGTGCTGAGTGCGCGCCCCATGTGGGACCGTCATATTGTACATATGTACGGAGTGGTGTAGACTACTCCGTAAAATCAAGAGGCTGGATACAAGGTGGGCTGGGTGGGCTGGGGAGGGGCCAAGGTTCCTTGTTTACCTGCAAGGAGCGCTCCGAATGGCACAGCAACGAAGCAAGTACCTGCTTAGTGCAGTGTACTGTATGCACATAGTGCTCCGTACTGTGCTCCGTACTGTAGATACGCAGTGTAGTGGTGTAGATACCACACGGCACGGCCCGTCAGCCCCCGCGTCGCTCTCTTCATCTGATTGGCATGCTCGAGAGCAACGTCGCTGCAGCTCTCCAACTGCCGCTCAACACCATTGTCGCACACGGAGGGCAACGGAAACCATAAACGGCGGTTGCACCAGGGCCGAGACCAATCCCGACAAGACCCCGGCCCGTCGCCCACCGTCAGCAGCCTCCGAGTCGGCCTTTCCCCGGCCACTCCCACGATGCGGGGTAGTCTGGCCACACATGAGATGAACATGGCTTAGGCATTCCCTTGCACTCGAAAACTCCAGCACCCTGACATCATGCGCCTCCCCACCGCCAGGTCGGCTTCCGGCCTCGCCCTGGGCTGCAAAACAATCATACGCCGTGAATCACGGCCCCCACCCCGTCTCCTGTCAGGCTCGTACTCTGCCTCTGCCGCCTCCCGCCATGACCGGCCCTTCCGCATGGCAGTCATCGGCTCCGGCCCCGCCGGCTTCTACACCGCGTACCGCGTCATGTCCCTGATCGGACTCGCAAAGGTCGACATGTACGAGGCCCTGCCCGTGCCCTTTGGTCTGGTCAGATTTGGCGTGGCTCCCGATCACCCTGAAGTCAAGGTACACATGCCACTTTGTCCCCCCCCCCACCCTGCCCTGCCTCATCCAATGCCTGCCTACTGTGGTCCCGATGCCCCGTGTCATGGATAGACGAGCCCCATATGAGCTCCAGCTGACTCGCTTCTGCACAGAACTGTCAGGACAAGTTCGCTGAAGTCGCCTCATCCCCCAACTTCACATTTGTTGGCAACGTCTCTATTGGCCACAAGCCATTCCATCCAGACGGCCAATCAGCCCCCCTGACCACACTGCTGCGCCACTACGATGCAGTCTTGTTCGCATACGGCGCAGCCAAGGACAGGACACTCGGCATACCTGGAGAGTCGACCCTCAGGCGCATCTACTCGGCCCGTGAGTTTGTGGGCTGGTATAACGGCCTGCCCGAGTTTGCAGGTCTGAACCCTGATCTCTCTCGGGAGGAGGCCGTCATCATCGGCCAGGGCAATGTCGCCCTCGACGTCGCCCGCGTGCTTCTTGAGGACGTGGACAAGCTCCGAAAGACGGACATGGCCGACTACGCATTGGAGGCGCTGTCCAAGAGCAGGGTGAGGAATGTCCGCGTCGCCGGGAGGAGGGGGCCCATGCAGGCCGCCTTCACCATCAAGGAGGTCCGCGAGCTGATGAACCTGCCCGGCGTATCCGCCGAGCCCATCGAGAAGTCGCTTTTCCCAGAAGACCTCAAGGTCTTGCTACGGCCACGCAGGCGCATCGCTGAGGTCCTCCTCAAGGGCTCTCGGACTCCACGCGAATCCGCCACCAAGTCCTGGTCGCTGAACTTCTGCCTGTCGCCCACTGAATTCCACCCGGACCCAACAAGCCCGGATGCCGTGGGAAACACCACCTTCGAGCAGACCTCACTGTCTCCCGACCCCTTCGACCCATTAGCGCGTGCCATCGGCACCGGGCAGACCGAGACACTGAACTCCCCGCTGGTCTTCCGCTCGATAGGGTACAGGTCCGTAGCTCTTCCCGAATTCGACGAGGTCGGCGTCGACTTCGATGCGGGCCGCGGCGTCATCAACAACGACCAGGTCGGGGGACGCGTGCTGCGGAGTGGGTCTGAGGGCGCCGAAAGGCTCCCGGGGCTGTACTGCGCAGGCTGGGTGAAGCGGGGCCCCACGGGAGTCATTGCGAGCACAATGGAAGACGCCTTCGCGACGGCCGAGGCCATAGCGGCGGACTGGAAGGGAGGCAAGGAGTTCCTTGCTGACGGCGAGGCGGCGGCAGCAAGGAGCGTCGATTACGCAGGGTGGGAAGGGGTGCAGAGTGAGGCAGGCAGGAGTGTTGCTAACTCTGCCGTTGATTGGGAGGGCTGGTTGGCTATTGACAAGGCGGAGAGGGATCGAGGCCAGCTGAAGGGCAAGGAAAGGGACAAGTTCACATCGACGGACGACATGCTAAAAGTGCCCTTTTCATGCATGGCATGAGGGCCGACCTGTCTCGCCTTCCCCCCCCCCCCCCCAGGAAAAAGGCGTCTTAAGAAAATCGTTTCACAACCGGACTAGGAGTACAGGTTTATGTATGCATTACACTAAAAGCTCTACTTCTTCAACTTCTCTGTCAGCTCAGGCACCTTCTCGAAAAGGTCGCCCACGAGGCCGACGTCGGCGACCTGGAAAATAGGCGCATCGGCGTCCTTGTTGATGGCAGCAATCACCTTGCTGTCCTTCATGCCAGCCAGATGCTGAATGGCGCCTGAGATGCCGACAGCCATATATAGCTGCGGCGCGACCACCTTGCCGGTCTGCCCAACCTGCAGGCTGTTGTCCGCGTAACCGCTGTCGACGGCGGCGCGGGACGCACCGATGGCGGCCCCGAGGGTATCGGCCAGCGGCTGCATCACCTTGTCGAAGTCCTCCTTGGACTTGAGCCCGCGGCCGCCCGACACGATCTTGGTCGCCGTCGACAGGTCGGGCCGGTCGGACTTGGCCAACTCCTCGGACACCCACTCGGTGGGGCTGGGGATCTTGGGGTCGGCGCCGTCCTCGACAGCCGCAGAACCCTTCCCTAGCTCAGCGGGCGCGAAGGCGGTGCCGCGGATGGTGATGATCTTGACGGGGTCTGTTGACTCGACCGTCGCGATGGCGTTGCCGGCGTAGATTGGGCGGACGAACGTGTTCTCGCTCTCGATGGAGGTAATGTCGGAGATCTGCTGCGAGTCGAGGAGGGCTGCCACGCGCGGCAGCAGGTTCTTGCCGAAGGCCGTGTGGCCGGCAATGATATGTGTGTAGCCTCCTCTCCTGATGTTCTCGACGAGGAGATGGGCGAAGTTCTCGGGGAGGCCCTATTGTTCGCAGGTGAGGTGCAGCTAATCAGCCTGATATCCTCGCAACGACAAGCGGCCCGGGAGGAATTCGAAAAGCCTCCCTGTATCAACCTTCAGATTCAGAGCCGGAGTATATAATACCTTGTCATAAGCGCCGCTGTCTACTGCAATTATCTTATCAACGCCGTCTGCGGTTGCGGCCTCGTCGGCCACCGGCTTGATATTGCTCCCAGCCACGAAGCCATGGACTGGGCCACCGACCTTCCGGGCTGCGGTGATGGCGCTTAGCGAACCGTGGTTCAGCTTGCCCTCCTTCTGCTCGAGGACGGCGAGGGTCGATGCGAGCCTGCGGAGCGCGGCGGGGCTGAAGAACGCAACCGGGGAGGTGGTGGGCTGCGTGATGCTCCCCCGCAGCTGGCGGGCTGCTGTTCTCCGTGCCGTGCAGAGCATGTTGGATGGTGTAGGATTGCCTCACCTCGAGTGCAGTTGGGGGTGGTGGACGACAAGGAGACTGGGGAATGAATTGGGGAATTGAAGTCGGCACGGGCGGGTCGAAACCGTCACTCAATCGGCTGGCGACGGGACATCCGACCCTGACCTCGGCCCTCCGTGAACGGCTGGTGCAGCACTCGCCTGTGGAAGGGAAGCGGAGCAGGGGTTACGTGCGTGTAGTGTACGGCATTAGTCCACTACCTAGGTACGTACCGCACCCAGGGTACCTAGGTACTTCTTGCTCAGGTGTCCGTAGAAAGCTGACGGAATGCTGGCCTGAGGCTGCCACTTTTTGGCTTGGCCTGTGCTTTTGGCTGTGCTGGGCCGTCGCGCCCAAATTTGATCCTCCAGCGCGACAGATGCTCAACCCTCCCAAGAGCGCAGTCCAGCACGGGGACCCATCTTTCGCGACAGCAACCCATCATCGCGGACTCGGCGCCTCACCCCTCCCCGCCACCCAGCTCATCCGGAACAGTAGCTTGCAGCCTCGCGGGTTGTAAAAGCCCCCTCCAGACTGGCAGCCCCACGTCGTGACTTGTGAATTGCAGCTGCAAATCGGCACTGGTCGACATCCACCCCGTCCTGCACTGCATCCCATCAAATCATCACCATGGAGGAGGAGAATGTCAGCTACGGCACCCCTGCCAACGGCGCATCGCCCGGCAGCAATCCCATCCTCGCGCAACCACCTCTGGCAGATGCGAACCCCGCCGAAGGTTGGTCTCAATGTCCTGCATTGTCCCGCCGGCCCATCCACTTTTGCGTGCGTCAGGCTAAACACTGCTCATCTAGATGTCCAGATGGGTGAAATCGCATCTGCTGAGCCAGCCATTAAACAAGATAGCACAACACCAGCACCAGGGGCTGCCTCTGACAACCCTCTCGACGCCCCCGAGGGCCCCGCCCCTGACAATGCCGCTGCCCAGGATGAGGACATGGTCGACGCCGAGGGTGATTCCAAGGGAGACAAGCCCAAGGATGGCGACACCAACGGTGAGAGCACCGTCGGGAAGACGAAGGAAGCCATCGAAAATGCCGCGCGCGAACATCTCATCTCCCAGAAGCATTCCATCATCCTGCCCAGCTACAGCACCTGGTTCGACATGAACGTCATCCATACCACAGAGCGCAAGGCTCTGCCAGAATTCTTCAACAATCGTAATCGAAGCAAAACTCCAGCTGTTTACAAGGACTATCGCGACTTCATGATTAACACTTATCGCCTCAACCCTGCTGAGTACCTGACGGTCACGGCCTGCAGGCGAAACCTTGCTGGCGACGTATGCGCCATTATGAGGGTCCATTCCTTCCTGGAACAATGGGGTCTCATCAACTACCAGGTATGTCGCTGACGCGGAGTTGCGATACTAGCAGACATGCTGACTGTTTGTAGGTCGACCCTGACCACAGGCCCTCCCCGACTGGTCCACCATTTACCGGTCACTTCAGAATCATCTGCGACACCCCTAGAGGCCTTCAGCCGTGGCAGCCAGCGGCGGATCCCGTCGTTGCTCAAGGGAAAGCTAATGCTGATACCGAGGCCAAGGCCAAAGCTGGCACAGTGCCAAAGAGCGAGCTAAACCTGGAGGTTGGACGTAACATCTACGAGGCCAATGCCAAGGGTGCCAAACTCAACAAGAGCGAGGGAAAGACTAATGGTGATGGTCCCGCGACAAACGGTGTGTCGGGCACGCCGTCCGACGAGCTCACCAAGGCGCCCATCGCAAAGGTCAACTGCCAGACCTGCAGCGCTGATTGCACCCGGATCTACTATCACAGCAACTCCCTTGACCCAGTGTCAAACACCAAGAAAAGCACTATCATCTGCCCGAGCTGCTTTGTGGACGGTAGATTCCCAGGGAACCTGCTGGCTACTAACTACCAGAGGATGGAGAACCCCACTTATTCGACAACGCTCGACAGAGAAGCGCCGTGGACCGACTCTGAACTCCTGCGGCTGCTGGAGGGTCTCGAGAGGTTCGATGATGACTGGAATGAGATTGCGGACCACGTGGGCACCAGGGCTCGCGAGGAGTGTGTCCTGCAATTCCTGCAACTTGACATCGAGGATAAGTATCTGGAGTCGGAAACCTCGTTCACGGCGCCTATCGGAATGTCAATGCTGGGAAGCCAAGGGGGACAGCTGCCATTCAGCCAGGCCGACAACCCCGTCATGTCGGTTGTGGCCTTCCTGGCCAGCCTGGCAGACCCTGCCAGCGCCGCCGCCGCCGCCGGAAAGTCGGCCGAGGAGCTGCGGCAACAACTCCGGGGCAGGCTTGAGTCAAGCGGTGCTCTCAATGAACAGTCCGACGGGAAAGGCAAGGGCAAGGAGAAGGAGGGCGACTCAATGGAGGTTGATATCCAGCAGGAGACTACGACCACCACGACAACGACGACGACTACCATGACGAAGACCACGGCGCTCGCCAACGTTCCCCTTGCGACAATCGGGGCCCGTGCCGACGGGCTGGCCTCACACGAGGAGCGCGAGATGACAAGAATCGTATCAGCGGCCGTCAACATCACGCTGCAAAAGATGGAGCTCAAGATGAAGTTCTTCAACGAGATGGAGGCCATCCTTCAAGAAGAGCGGCGCGAGCTGGAGCGGGGCCGCCAGCAGTTGTTCCTCGACCGGTTGGCGTTCAAAAAGCGCGTGCGCAGCGTGCAGGACGAGCTGAAGGCGGCAGCTCTGGCTGGCGGCGAGCAGGGTGCGCGTCTGGCGCTGGGCGTGGCGATGGACGGCGAGAGGCTGAACCTGCAGGCGACGCCGGTGGGCAGCAACGTGCAGCCGTTGAGCAGCGGAGGCCAGATTAAGAGCTACGAGGCATAGAATGTCGCGGACAGCTACGTTTGGGCCAGCTGAGGCCATCTGTGTCCTCAGTCCTAGCGTGAGAACGGATATTCGCCTACACTGCATGACTGTTTGTTGTACTCTTAGTTTTCCCCAAGAGGCAGGCTGATTGGGTTTCATGGACGTATGGGAGAGGCGTCAAGTGGGCCGGCTATGCGAGGAATCGCATTCCAATTTTTCTTTCTTTTTCTGTCCTGAGATGGAATGGTTACTGTAACAAAAGTTGCCTATGTTGTCCCGGTTGAGAACAGAGAAGAGGTCGAAGTGGCAGCCTCGAAGAGATAGAAACTCTAATGCAATGGATGATTTGAAAGCCTGGGCTGCATGCGCATTTCTTTGGTTGAGGTCGGCCACATGGACCTTGAGCCCCATTCGACCGTCCCGGAGACGCGGAGGCTGGTAGCAGTCAAGTAAGAGCAATGGGGTATGGTACGTCTCTCTCTCTCTTTTTTTTTTTTTTTTTTTTTTTTTTTT